>BQNB010105412.1:0-17793 GCA_026074375.1 Tanacetum coccineum
TTGAGTATAAGAAATACAATCCTGATAAATTACCAACGTACACCATACACGGATTTGCTTGGGCACTTAAGGAAAGTATTCTTCAATAAGTACCTTAAATTTGTTTAGATAACAAATCTATTTGTCTAACTGCCGACATTTACAGGTTTGGATATTGGAATCTTTCCTCAACAGTTATCACTGGTGGTCTAAAAAATCAGAAGTGATACCCAGGTGTCTTGCGCGGTCTAAAAAAACCAATTTTGAAAAACACAATTACCCTAAACTGCTTGGGCCAGTGATAACCATTAGCATGCCATAACGAATTTAAATTATGAAATATTGTTTAATTTTGTTGTATGTGTTTTATTTACGACCATGTTGTGATTTAATTATAGGATTCAAATCCAACTACTAAGCTTCAACCGACTGATGCAGAGATGGGGCAGAACTGGTATAGAAAATCGTATGACTATCTTGACGGTAAGGGAAAATATGTACTGCTAGATGACTTGGATGGCGTCTCTCAGGATGATGAATCTGATGCATATACTAGACAAGATGGACGTGGTGCCACAGTTGGAGAAAAAGTTAGTGGTGAGGCTATGAATGATGCCGACATGAGTGCAATAGCTCATGTTGAAGAAACAAAACTAGCTAGAGAGATTGTGCTCGAAAATAAGGTTGAGTTCTTGGAAGCTAAAGTCAAGAAACTACAGTTGGAACACGACAAAATGGCAGAGTTTTTTGAAAACTTTAAAGTCTCATGTAGGTCCATATAACATAAAACCTAGATTAAACCCTACTGGTCACCCATTAAACCCTAGATTGAATTTTAATTCTTCATTTCTTTATTGTTTATCGCACGTGCAATCCTTTTGCTAATTTTCAAACGATCTTCACAATGGTTCAACAAATACAACATTGGTATGTTCGTGAGAAAGATTCAGACTTTGATCCAGAAATAGCCTATTGTAAGTATTTTACAAGTATTGTTTGATTTAGGGCTTTTTATGTTTGAATCACAAGCTAATTTATTTTTCGTCGATTTTTATTAAAATCGTCGATTCTAAAATTTTCGCGAATCATATAATTGAAGTTTATCCGTTTTTAACGTTTGAGAAATCAATAATTCCATATTTTAGCTTTAGAGAGTTTATTGATTTTTTTCGTTTTAATACCTTTTGACTTTTATCCGCGTTTGGCCGAAACCGCGTCAAAATAGTGTTTTTATAATTTTTAATATTTTAACTAAGTGTTTTAAAACAAATATTTTGGTATAAATGTTTTAGAAAAATAAAAAAAGTATAATTTATAAACATAACATGTTAACCAAACACCTCTTTTCTTTTGTTATTTCCTACTAAACTAAAAACCAAACACCCCTTATGTTCTATTAGCTCCTACAAAACTGAAAACCAAACACCCCCTTACTACTTTTTTACTCCAACTAAACTCTAAGACAAACATCCTATATTTTTTTAGTGTGTCGATATAAACTAGATATTATATATATATATAAAAGATTCATTCCTTTTAAAACTCATAGTATCATCACAGTTAACAAAAATTTCATGTCCCTTTCCTTGCTCTCTGGTTCGACGCAACACACAACAACACCAAGAAAATCATCACCAAAAATTTTCCAATAAATTCCAATCACTGTAATATCATTCCTACATTGATTATATACTAGTCCATCATTCTTTTTAAAGGAAATCAACATGCAAGGGTTTTTCAAGAATCTTGATCTTAGCTAATTTCATTGATTTTGGGTATAATCAAAGCATCAAAGGGTTGAATACTAGTCTTATTTGCATGATTTGGTTAATAAAAGACTTAGGTTTGATTAATTTAGGGTGTGTTTGGTTTTGGCTAGTCAAGGAAACACAAAGGGGTTTTGTGTGTGATCAATTTTACCTTGTTTCTACATTATTTGTAAGTATATTTAAACCTTTTTTAATGTTAATTTTTTTATATATTATGCATGTGTATAGTTATGTACATGGAATTCATATGTGTTCATGATTGGTGTATAATTAAGGTTGGATTATTGATTTGAGGTGTTTAGTGGATGGAGATAGGTTAGTTAGGCGTATTTGTGAAGTTGTGTGTGGTACATACATTGTTGCGTTGGGTTTGTAGTTTTGAATCGGGTTAGAAAATGCTGAAAAATTATTTAACTCCCCTATTTCTGAATGTTCATAAAAATGTTAAAGTTTAAAATTGGCATTAAAATTATTGGTAGAGCTTGTTTTGATGATCGTTTTCATATAAGGATCGTCCCGTAACTCCTAAAAACAAAGTTTTTACGGCAAATTAAAACTAGGAAAATTATTGTAAAAAATTCAGCTTTTTGGGGTAATAGTGGTTGCTGTCAGACTTTTACGGGGGTATTTTCGTCACTTTTTAGTCCGTTTCGGCCTTCGGCTAAAATATGAAAGTTGTTCAGAAGGCCGTTTTACCTTTTCGCGAGGACGACCGAGTCTAAATCGAGTAATGATGGGTCTAAAAGCTAGAGCAAAATCTACGTTTTTCATTTTATTAAAATTGCATCAGACCTGATGTAAAGGCGTTTTCGTCCATTTCTGTCGAGTTTTGGGTCTGGGGTAAAACTAAAAAGTTGCTTAAAATGCCGTTTTACCTTTTCGCGGGGCGATCTAAGTTTAAAAACGCCTTATGGCGGGTCAAAAACCCAAACTCAATTATGCGTTTTTATAAGAAAAACCTGTAAAAACTTGCAAGGGCATTTTGGTAATTTTCTGTTCTGATTCAAGTCTCGGCTAAAACTAAAAAGTTGTCCGAAACGTCGTTTTACATCAAAATGCTTTAGAGTGCGAGTCGTGAAAATGTAGTTTAGTGGGTCGTTTTGAACGGGTCAGAATTTACAAAATTATTGTAAAAGTCAAACTTAGAAAATATGGTGTGGGTAGCTGATTTTTGGTAAAAAGTTGTAGTTTGAGCGTTTTAGAGTCCATTTGAGCTTGTAAAATGTTAACGAACATTACTAAATGATATATATTTGGGTATGTTTCGGTCGCGTCTAAAAATAGTAAGTCTATTATTGGAAACTTTATATATATAAGCATAACAAGGAAAAATAAAGGCAAGTATATGAGTTATTGGTTCGTCGGGGTTTATCGGGAAACTTAAACATTTTATTAAACAATATTAGTATCTTCGAACATCCGAAGTTTTCAGAATTAGAAACTATCTAAAAATAGAAACTTTCCTAAAATGGTAACTTTTTAAAAATAGAAATTTTTCAGAAAAGTGGCGTAAATTAATGTTGAGCGTAATAATGTTAAAGAAAGTGAATTAATCAATAAAACTTAGGGCGCGCATGTGGATTCCATAGTATGTAATTACATATATATGTGTGTAGTAAATATATACTTATTTACTTATGCAATTTATGCATTTTCCCCTCGGTCCTTATTTCTTCTAATCACGGACCACTATATTATAGGTCGTGGTTGAGACGTGGTCGTCATTGTTCGTTTGTTGTAGATTCTCTTATCCGATACATCTACCTAAGGTGAGTTCATAGCCTCACCTTATCTCTTTTAATAGTTTTCATAAATTGTTTTCGAGGTGAGAATACATGCTTGTTTTACTAAGAAAACTTATTGATTTCCACTACTGAAGCGTTACTTGACTATCTTTATTAAAGCTTGATTTGTTTACTACATGATTTGAGATCATTGATTATCTATTTACAAAACCGTGAGTTTTGAACACATTATTTGTTTTAAATAAGACACAAGTGCTTGAAGGGTATGCCTGACCCGATTATGAAATTATTTGCATGAGTCGCTATTGCCAAAGTCCCTAATTTCATGAACCGTTAATTGCCTATAATGGGAGCGTGAGCGCTCAGTACAAATAAATTGATTATTGGTTTGGGAAGCCCTGTCCAGGGGTAGGAATCAGAATGTGAGCACGAGGTCAACGGACAATTTGTTTGTCGGATCGTAGGTATGTGGCAATAATATCCTGAGTGTTCAGGGGCAATTAATTTGCATGATCAAGATATGCGTAACGTCAAGGTTCGGTTTTGTCATGAGCTCAATGCGATAAAGATGAATTGATACATTGTATTCGTTGTAATGTCCCCTATTGAACTATACATGTGTTCTAAATTGCTTTTACTCTTTATTATAAACTATATGGATTTACTGAACATTATTCGATTTATTAAACCGCTACTTGGATTTCGGAAATAATACTTTTGATTGTTGTACTCTGCGTATTTTACGGAATATTACTTCAACTATTTCAAATACTTTTTTTTACTTTATACCTTATGAATTCTCGTGTTTTTTAAAAACTTTAAGAAAATTCGGCCAAAGTTGGTACCCCCAACTCCTGATGCAAAGGTTTATCTAAATTACCAAGAATTACTATCACTCATATATTTGTAAACAATAATTTATAAAATATTTTGCATGAATCGCATTATTATAACACCAATTAGTAATTGAACTTGGTTATATAGGAAGATCCTTCAGATGCAGCCATTGATGGAGAACATATGGATGCCGTTGGTCATCCTGATGAGAAAGAAGGACCTAATGAAAAGGTTTGTATAAATTACAAAATATAATCGCATCATTATAAAACCGATTAATAACCGAACTTGGTTATACAGGAAGATCCTTCAGACGCAGCCATTGATGGAGAACATATGGATGCCGTTGGTCATCCTGATGAGAATGAAGGACCTAATGCAAAGGTTTGTATAAATTATAAAATATTTTGCATGAATCACATTATTGTAAAACTAATTAATAACTGAACTTGGTTATATAGGAAGATTCTTCAGACGCAGCCATTAATGGAGAACATATGGATACCATTGGTAATCCTGATGAGACTGAGGAACCTAATGCATAGGAGCCTATTTCCCATGTTCTCAACACGCCAGTTGATAACATAGACGTGTTGATGACGGATGCACCTGGCACTATCAATCTTGCAGACCCTCCTAGTCACGAGTCTGAAATAACGTCACTATGCAGTTCAGAGAAAAAAGGAGACAAATTAGATGGAGCAAAAGCTAATCAGGTAATTCTTACTTATAAAATGGTGTTGTATTTGTCGAGTGGGTATTCTTGTAAACGCACTCCTACCTTTTAAGTTTTAACATATCAATATTAACTTAAACCATTACCTACACGATTTCAGGAGGATGTTCCAGCATCACAGAATACCATAAAGGTGGAGGTGAGTTTGGCACAAAAGTCTTTGAATCCAAGTTTAGATTTTATTATTGACAAATACCAAAAAAAAGAAGGATGTTCGCAAGCCTAAAAGAGCAACATCTACGGCATATATAAGGCGTTCAAAGAGACACAAACAGAGGATGTTGTCGACGGCTGATAATGGAGAGGCTGTGAACGAACCCTAACTCCCAGATTTGCATGAGGTATATGTTTTATAATTTATGACAAGGTGTTTAGTAGTTATCAGTTTGTTGACACTAACGACGGATTGTTCTGGATGTTACAAAACCACACAATTTAAAGAGAAACAAGAAGAAGGGAACTTTGTTACAAGACTTCCTGCCTGTTATTAGAAAGGATGGGAAGGAAATCAAACTTGAACCTTGGACCGAGGTATATGTTTTATAATTTATAATATGTTAATTTAGAAAGGTAATCAAAGATGGTGCTTGGTTAGAGATAATGCAATCATCCATTACATCATACTCTCGTAGTGGGGTAATACCCCCATTCCTTAGTATTTTGAGGGTAATGAAAAGTTGCTCAAGTTATAAACCTCTAACTGCTAATTTTACCCCAACACCCACCTATTCAACCTTCTTTCATTGGTTTTATTATAATCGAAACCACTATCACTTTAAATCAAACAATCTTGTTTTTGATATTTTAATTATTCCATGTTTGATCGGTGCCTAGATAAATGCATGTGATTTACTTGAATTTCTTTTTCTTTTTTAGTTTCAACATTATTTGATGTTGGTTATAGTTCTTCTTTCAGTGCTAACCTTGTTACAAAATGACATGCTTGTTGTTTATTTAATGGTGTTGCTATATGTTAATATAACCAAGCAACACCAATACAATGATAATAGTAACTGCATTCCTTTGCATTACCATTATCATTCCCTTTTCCCTTCCTTTATTTTAACCAAACACCCCCTAATTCTTTTCCAGGATCTTACAAGAGATTCCAAAGCGACCAAGACAAGAATACACGTTTCCAAAGAAGTTTTGGATTTCTTCAATCAAGTCCAGAAGGCAGGTTATCGTTTTCCTTGGGGTACTGGCTTTACAATCGATGAAATTTGTTGGCAATGCTTAGTGGCCAAAGAGGCTAATAGGAAAGGTTGGCTAAATGACTCGGTGAGTAATTACTTTTGTACGTGTTAATCTTGTGTGTAATTAGTATAATCTTGCACGAAATGTATACTATAAAAAATGCTACTTTCTGCTGTATCAGGTAATCGAGTAATGGATCCAGTTGATGTGGCATTTCAGGCCAAAGGAAGCCGACTGGTCTATTTCTTCATATTTCTCCCGACTGCTTGAGCAAAATAAGCTCGCGGACTGGATTTTCAATGACCATACGTACCCCGTGGGGTGGGCCGACGTAAATATGGTGCATATTCAAAACCAAGGTATTATTGTTCACATACTTTTCGCACGTCATGATAGTTTAAGTTTTTTACATCCTACTTTATTGAAGGTTTATGGTAACCTATATTTTTTGTTTATTGTAGGTTTATATTCCTCTAAACATCAAGAACGCCCACTGGTTCCTTGCCGAGTTTCAAATTAGGACTGGTGTCGTCACCTTTTATGATACACTCAGCGGTCTAGAATCTTGGCAAAAGGAAAACCTTGACTGGTGGCTCAGTTTACGGGTAATGATGATTGAACAACTGCCGTAGGGAATGTCAAAGGATGGTATCTTCAAGAAAAAGGACATAGATCCCGAGCACTATAACATCACCTTCGAGTTTTCAAACCATGCACCAAAACAGGCCGGTTTATAGGGTGATTATGGTGTCTGGGTGTGCATTATGATGTATAGGCTTGCTAATGGTTTAAGCATGGATTTTCCTCCTGGTCCAATTCAAACAGCTTTGGCGTACAGGGAAAAAATGACAAGCTACTTTTGGAAATACAAGATCACATGTTGATGGATGGTGGACGTGGCTGCTGGAACTTGTAGTTTGAACGTTTCTTGTATGCGGTTAGGGAACATAAAACTTTTTCGTTTTTTGTTCAGTAATTATTATATTAGGTCTATCGTTATTGTAGGTCAGTCTTTTCGGGTCAGCATGTTTGTTGTTTACATGCTTCTGGTTGGGTTCAGGCATGGAGCAATCCGGTATAACCTTAAGATGCACTCTTTCCGTAACATATAGCATTTTGGAACAACATTGTAATATTTTGTAAACTATTCCTTAATGCTTCATGTATACCGTTAGCGTAATGTTTTGTAAATTGTGGGTACCAACTATGAACGATGTTTTATGTTGGTTATGGACGGTTACGCACTTACGCCAATTTGTTAGCTGTGTTTGACTCTTAAATTCAAATGATTCATTTAGTTCGATGACATAAACCGAAAGAATTGTTATGATTTGATAATTTGAATACCCAAAAATTTCAAGTGATACAAAAAATACATGACATCTTAAAAAAGAATATATTCTTGTCACTGCTTTTATTCATCTGCAGTATACCCTCTCTATAAGTTAATGAGTTTTTATGCCAAAAAATAGAATGAAACATGTTAAAAATGAGTCAACCCACATACCCGTTTAACCTGTTTAATCCGTGTAATATGTCAACTTTTTTATATAAATCGGGTTAAATGGGTCAACCTGAGACCCGTGTAACCTATTTAACCTGTGTAACTTATTTAACCCGCACTCAAATATATATATATATAGGTTAAATGGGTCAGGTTCGGGTTATGTTTAAACAGGTTAGGGTTGACATAGCTGACTAGATTATTTAAATGGGTCAGGTTCGAGTTGGGGTTTTCTGACCCGCCAACCTGTTAACCCGAACCCGACCTGAATTGCCACCCCTAAATGCGAGTCCATTGATGTGAATCCATGGAATTAGACTAATAATCCTCAAATTTTTTTTAGGGATAATTCCATTTCTGGCCTAAAATCTAAACCAAAAATGCAACCTTAAGCCCAGGAACATCTTTTTCCAAAACTGACCCTGGGCAACTTGGCTACTAGGCAACTCGCGTGCAGAATTTGACACGTGGCAAAAAAGTACACATGTTTAGGGCAACTTCGTGTACTTTTGGGGAAACTGTTGTACTCTTGGGGCAACCGGACTACTTTTTGGAAAAAAATGTTCCTAGGCTTAGGGTTGCATTTTAGGTTTGCATTTTGGGCCAGAAATGGAATTATCCTTTTTTTTATTCTTGAGCCCAAACCAAATTGGTCCAGTCCACTGAAACACAATTAGTATAATAATAGTAATAACAAAGAGACCTAAGTAGCCCAAAGAGAAAAAATTGGGCTTTTGTCCCCATCCGTGATGAGGTTTAGTATAATATTGTATAATATGAACATATTTTAGGTCGAGTGGTGGCTTGAAAAATGTTGAGAATGGGTCTTACTAACTTATGTGTATTTCTTGACTTTTTTGTCCATAGTTAGCTACTTAAAAACGGCCAACTACATAATTCATAATTATCTTCCTGCATGACAAGACGCAACTATTCATTTTGCTGTATACACGAGCGACGTCTGTGAATCATCCATCAAACAAAATTTTCACCCCCTATTTTATTATCAATATTCTCGTAAACTACTACCGTCTCGTCATAGTCGATGCTTTCTAACCATGAATCATCACTCTCTTTAATTTGTGTATTTTTCTCTAGTCAAGTCAATAGACATACAAAAACATGTTAACAATAGTGACATAGTTTAGGTCGAGTGGTGGGTTAGAAAATGTCGAGAATAGGTCTTACTAACTTATGTGACCTTTTGACTCTTTTGTCCAGAGTTAGCTTCTTAAACATGGGCAACCACATTCAAAATTATCTTTCTGCATGACAAGACCCAACTATCCATGCACGAGATGAACAACTAAAAGGAATGTGTAAGATGAAAGTTCTAAAATTGGAGGAAAGTGGTGTATTTTTTGATTACATGCACGAGATGAACAACTAAAAAAAATATTGATAAACTATATAAAAATAAATGGTGAAAATTTTGTTTGATGGATATTCACAAACTTCACTCGTGTATATAGCAAAAGGAATAGTTGGGTCTTGTCATGCAGCAAGATAATTATGAATTGCCGTGTTTAAGAAGCTGCAATGGAATCAATTTATGACCCCTTAAATAATATTGCTAGTTGTCAACCGCATTCGATTATTTTACATATAAAAATTGTCACCCTTATATTTAGCCTGAATCAAGCAAGTCTTAAATGTAAAATCTAAAAAGTGTTATATACTGAAGCACGATAAGACTGGCGAGCTTCACAAGTCTGAGTATTTTGAAGCTCGCCTGATTAGAAAGTATACTCGAGTAGTCGTTTAAATGGAGTCTACCAAGTCTTTCTAAGAGCATCTCCAATGTTATCACTAAAATAGTGCAAAAAGTGCAACAAAACCACTCCAATGTATGCACTAAACTTGTGCACTATTTTAGTGCAATGAATAGTAAAGCTCAAAAAGCACCACTCGTAAAATATAGTGCAACACTATTCATTGCACTAAAACCTCTAAACTTTCATTTTTAACCCTATAAACTTTCACTTATAACCCTATAAACTATTCTTATTTCCCATTAATGTCATAGGTTAAAAATATTACTGATTGTGTATACAAAACAAAGATACGAATTGTGTGTACTGCATGGGTTAAAAAATTAGTTTTGATAAGATATTTGTTTTAAAAAAATTGCTTTGTTAAAATATTTGTTTCCAAATGTTTTTCCTGTGATACATGCATCAAAACAATTTGCAAAATAACGTACACCAATTCTTTTAGCATGGTTGTTAAGATCTCGACCCTGATGTTAGGATCTTACGATTTTATGATATTGAAAAGCAAAAACAATCCAGATCCTACATAGGATCTTTGCAAGCTTAGATCTTATAAGATACCGATCTTGACCATAGGATCTTAAGATCTATGATCCGATCTTACTTTTCCCGAACCACAAACTACAAAATGACTAATTTATGGGTTGAGTTTTGTAGAAATTAAAAAACTACAGAGTTCATGTTAATCTTCTTAAATATTTTACAATCATAATTTCCGACAACATTTTTATGAAACATTTATATACTTTTATGTTAATGATATATAGTAATTTGTATATTTGTATAATATTACAAAGATTATTATGGAAATGACATCATAGTAGGATCTTAACATCCCGATCCAATCTTACGATCACGATCTTACGGTCAAAAAAATGGGTCACGAGACCCGGCCGGGTTTTAGTTTTTTGTGTTTTTTCTAAATAAAGCATGTTTATTTTATATATTTGCGACTTAATCTTATTTTTATATGTTATATTTGTTAATAAATACTAGTTTTTATGCTTAATATATGAAATATTTCATGATTTATATACATACGTTTTTCTAATCTTTGCAAATATATTTTATTTTTTTGTTTTGAAAGACCGGGTTGACCGGGCGGTCTAACCGGTTGTACCGGTAACCCGGTGACTCGACCGGGTCGATTAAAGACCCGGTTTTCAAAACATTGCTTTTAAGCTTATTTTTTCATATGTTGGGAAGAACGGAAATAGTCAGGTGTTTTGCCTCATTAATTTATTAGTCAACTTCTAGGTACATATGTCAGGTAAAGTACAACTAATTTGTCGTCTAAAATTACATACCCCGAGCGTCAGAGACAAGAGAGTTAAAGACAGAGAAAGTGGATGTGTAAGGTCATTTCAATGAATAGTACCACCAATTTGTCATCTGAAATTGCATATATAAAGTCAGAGACGAGATAGTAGGAGTCGATGTATAAATAGTTGGGTCATGTCATGAAGGAAGATAATTAGGGCATGCAAGTGGAAAAAATACTCAAAAGCCCACAAAAGACGTGTATATTTTATGTTTTTTTTAACAAAAATTGTAGTGCTCCTTAACAAAAAAAATGAAGTTTATATAAGGTTGTGTAGGACTATAGGAGTATATGTAGTTTGAGTCATTAGTAGTGTATACCAACGGGGTTGTTTATTTTTGCTATAATGTAAGATGACGAGCTTATTTGATTCATAAGCCTTAATTTTCTGGTTTATTTTGAGACTTGTGAGCTTATATAAGTTTCTCACGTCATAATAAATTAAACATAATCAAACCCACAAGTCTCGAAATAAGCCGAATATTAGGGCTTATGCAATTTAACCAGAAATAAATAAAGGTCATAAGCAACACATACAGGCTGAAACAAACCCCTCATAATCAACATAAACCATACTTAAAAGTTCGAACCCACACTTCAGAAAACATTAGGCTTACGATATACCTTAAGCTTTAAGGAACCATATACAAAAGATTACAATGTTGTTTGAAAAAGATATAGATAACGGACAGACCTATTAGCTACAAGGCACAACACGCATCAACATAGCCGTAGGGACGGGTAGGGGTACGTCATCTACGCCGGTCAATACCAGTTTACGCCATGCCAAAATCCAAACCGTAGCCTGGAATCAACCAACATGCTGACCAGAAAAAACTAATACTATTACCTTAGGAACATTCATCTGTACATACATACACGTTTGTTCAACCCTACCAATTAATTACATACGCACATCCAACAAAGAGGACTTAAGTATAAAATGCCCCATTTTTTACAGGCCATACCAAAACACAACACTTGCAACAATGCACAGGAGTAGGTTATCAGCAAACTTTAAAGTGTATGACTCTATCCTTCAAAGTTGTATCCTCGCTAAGATAAAACCGAACCCATTGGCCATCCCTGAACCCAGATCCATCCATCATGTTCCTCAGTGTTGGTGTCGAAAACATTTCAAAAAATACAGTCCTTTTATGCAGTTTGAATACAAATTTTTTGTGGCAGTGACTAACAATCGCTGAAGAATAGCCGCAGAGTTTATGCCTGTCGCCAAACTCTTTTGGTATGTTCTATAAAAGAATCAAATAGCAGGATTAGTGAAATATATTTATATTGTACACACAAGAAACGTATTAGACCAAACTTACGATTCAAACAGATTTTAAAACCTCCGGTGTCAGTTTTTTATAAAAAGCTTTGTGCTTATCACCGTGAGTTTTATGCCACCTCTAATTGCAAAACCAACAAATTCGTTCCACAACACAATCTAAAATTGACAATGCATTAATATATTTACACATATACCGAAAGGATACATTTATATTAAATGTAGAATGCACGTGAATATATTATTATAAAAGAAGTGTGAACCTGGTTCTTCTCCGATATGACACGTAGCGTTCCGTAACATGTAGGTTGCGTAATTCTCACAAGCCGTAAGAGCCTCTTCGTACTTATTAAAAACCGTTAGATTAAACTCTCCTCTACACACTAGAGTAAACATAAAGAACTGATCAGGTTTGATGGCCAACTCATCCATCATACCCGACCAATCAAGGCCAAAAACAATCAATTCTAGGCAATACCAAACATTCATAGATGGTAATTTAGCTAAAAAAATCTTGTACTCCCTATCGTTAACAAAAAGATCCACCCTGTCTGATTTCAGTGTAGGGTACACTTTTGGCTCAAATTACAATGGCAAAGTCTTTTTTTAATAACATACAATAATCAAAAAGTTTGACTTTAGTATAAAATCAGAAAATAATCTATACTATAATACGCTTAGTAGTTACCTAGGCTTGACGCGACCTGGCTGTAACTGGAAATAAGCACCGCCAAAACATGAGACTTTTTGTGTGTACCTATGTGTCTCAAGCTCGTATTTGTTGTAGGTTGAGACACAGAATATGTCATTGCCCTCTTCGATAAAATGTAGCATCGTAACATCATTGGTAACATTATGCATCACAAAGTCTGCCCATACATGCCACATAAGAGACATCGTATTTGAAAACAAACATTTCACCTCTACTTGCCGTCGGACTCCATAGTAGTTTAGAAGAAAGATCAAGTCATTCCCGTGGTATGACCCTCTGAGTAAGTAGTCCTTGTGCAGGACCTGTTCAATTGCATCACACAAGGTTAACAAGTTTTCTAATAATAGATTAAGTCCAAACCATGGACCACCATAATTTCGGTGAGAAAAAAAGCACAAGTCGTGACCAACTGGCCAGTTCAGTTGGCCCTTAAGTGATTCCTTAGGTATGTGAGTTCCCCACCAACCTATAGGTTATGGGTTCAAGCCTCACTGAAGGCATGTGCAAAATATATGATGAGATATATGGTATAGGTTGTGATAAAAAATGCCATTAAAAAAAACACACAATATATTTGTCCACATACCATGCCTTTACCAAGTTTAGTATTTGGTTCAATTACCGAGATAAACTAATTTCCAAACATTGTTTTTGCATAAAAGTTAACTTCGAATCAATAACTTGGCCAAACCCAAGCATTATACAAATTGACAAAAAAGCTATAAAATATTTTAGGGGAAAAAGTTAACTTAGAAAATACCTACCAAACTAAAAAGTTCTACTTTTCCAAAAAAGCATACACAAAAGGGACAGCCACACGAATAAAACTTCTCAGCAGAAAAGTAGGCATACCAATCAGATGTGGGGCATAAATTAAGTACTCTTTCTTCAAACTTTATATTTATCTATTTAGATATAAAATCCTTGGATCCGTATCTATGTAGCCTAAAGTACAAACAAACACTTACACGTAATTATTTTTACCGAAAGTAGTTGCAGATAATTGTTAAGACTTCTATATCGATCTAAAGTATATGATGAAGAAAAATGAAAACTCCATAATTTCAACCAAACTATTATAAATAATACTCCGTAATAAAATTAATAAAAAAGTCTGTTATGTTATCAACAAAAAAACAATGACAAAACAAGTATAGAAAATTGAATAAACAATCAAGTAAAGGATACCTGTTAGAGCTTTCGAACTAGACGATCCAAGGAAAAGGTTGAGAGAGGATTATAAAAAATAAGGGGTTTTATTTCAACAAAAAACAAATGAGGTGTTTTGGTAGTGTATTAACAAAGGGAGGATATTTGAATATGAAGGTTTGTCGGAGTATAAAAGATTATCTCGACTTTTGCTTTCATCCGACGTAATAATGATTACGTGTTGTTTGGTTTGCGTGTAATTAATATATATAAACAAGTATAATTACACATCTATCTATGAAATCTTTTGTTCAACCTAACAAATCTTTTGCAATTAATGAGAATAGATATTATTTGCAATAGGGAGGTTATTAAAACACGAATTTTTTTCTTTCTATCAAGTATCCACCACTAATCTTGCATCTGGGTGTCGTACGGTGTGCATCAACGGGTGTAATTTAGTAATAAAAATGTCCTCGGCTACTGGTATTTTATACATGACGTTAAATGGGTGAGTCGATATGATATTGATATATATATGATGAGACGTTAAACAGATGAGTCAATATATATGATGAGACGTTAAACGGATGAGTCGATGTGATATTGATATAAAAGACGTTGAACAGACGAAGACGATGTAATATTGATATAAGATACGTTAATTAAGTAAATGAGTCGATGTGATATTGAAATAAAAGACGTTAAACAAATGAGTCGATGTAATATTGATATAGATGATGAGATGTTAAACAGGTGAGTCAACATGATATGCTATAAAAGACATTAATTAAATGAGTCGATGTGATATTGATATAAAAGACTTTAAACAAATGAGTAGATGTGATATTGATATAAAAGATGTTAAACGGACGAGTAGATGTGATATCGACATACATGATGAGACGTTAAACGGATAAGCCGGTGTGATATTGATATATCATGTATATGATGCGACGTTAAAAGGAATAGTCAATGTGATATTGATATTAAAGTCATTAAAAAGACTGTTTCGATGTGATATTGATATAAAAGACGTTAAATATATGAGTCGATGTGATATTGAAATAAAAGACGTTAAACGGATGAGTCGATGTGATATTGATATAGATGATGAGACGTTAAACGGTTGAGTCGATGTGATGAGATACAAAAAAAGTTAAACGGATGAGTCGAAGTGATATCAAGATACATATTGAGACATTAAACAAATAAGTCGATGTGATACTGATATAGATGGTCAGACGTTATATGGGTAAGTCAATTTGATACGCTATAAAAGACGTTAAGCGGATGATTCGATGTGATATTGACATACATACTGAGACATTAAACGAATAAGTTGATGTGATACTGATATAGATAATGAGACGTTATACGGGTGAGTCGATTTGATATGCTCTAAAAGACGTTAAGCAGATGAGTCAATGTGATATCGATATACATATTGATACATTAAACGGATAAGTCGATGTGATATCAGCATACATATTGAGACATTAAATGGATAAGTCGATGTGATATTGATATAAAAGACGTTAAACGGATGAGTAGATGTATCGACATACATATTAAGACATTAAACGGATAAGTCGACGTGATATCGAGATACATACTGAGACATTAAACGAATAAGTCGATGTGATACTGATATAGATGATGAGACGTTAAATGGGTGAGTTGATTTGATATGCTATAAAAGATGTTAAACGGATAAGTCGACGTGATATTAAGATACATACTAAGACATTAAACAGATAAGTATATTTGATACTGATATAGATGATGAGATGTTAAAAGGGTGAGTCGATTTGATATGCTATAAAAGACGTTAAAAGGATAAGTCGATGTGATATTGATATAAAAGACGTTAAACAGAGGAGTAGATATTATATAGACTTACATGATGAGACGTTAGAAGGATGAGTCGATGTGATATTGATATAAAAGATGTTGAACATACGAAGTCGATGTAACATTAATATAAAAGATGTTAAATAAATGAGTCGATGTGATATTGAAATAAAAGACGTTAAACAAATGATTCGATGTGATATCGACATACATGATGAGACGTTAAACGGGTGAGTCGATGTGATATGCTATAAAAGAAGTTAAATGGATGAGTCAACGTGATATCGAGATACATATTGAGACATTAAATGGATAAGTCGATGTGATACTGATATAAATGATGAGTTAAACGGATGAGTCGATTTGATATGATATAAAAGAGGTTAAACGGATAAGTCGACGTGATATTAAGATACATACTGAGACATTAAATGGATAAGTATATTTGATACTGATATAGATGATGAGACATTAAACAGGTGAGTCGATTTGATATGCTATAAAAGACGTTAAACGGATAAGTCAATGTGATATTGAAATAAAGGACGTTAAACAAATGATTCGATGTGATATCAACATATATGATGAGACGTTAAACGGGCGAGTCGATGTGATGTGCTATAAAAGACGTTAAATGGATGAGTCGATGTGATATCGAGATACATACTGAGACATTAAAAGGATAATTCGATGTGATACTGATATAGATGATGAGACGTTAAACGGGTGAGTCGATTTGATATGCTATAAAAGACGTTTAACGGATAAGTTGACGTGATATTGAGATACATACTGATACATTAAGCGGATAAGTATATTTGATACTGATATAGATGATGAGAAGTTAAACGGGTGAGTTGATTTGATATGCTATAAAAGACATTAAACGGATAAGTCGATGTGATATTGATATAAAAGACGTTAAATGGAGGAGTAGATGTTATATCGACTTACACGATGAGACGTTAGACGGATGAGTCGATGTGATATTGATATAAAAGATGTTGACCAGACGAAGTCGATAGGATATTGATATAAAATACGTTAAATAAATGAGTCGATGTGATATTGAAATAAAAGACGTTAAACAAATGATTTGATGAGATATCGACATACATGATGAGACATTAAACGGGTGAGTCGATGTGATATGCTAAAAAAGACGTTAAACGGATGAGTCGACATGATATCGAGATACATACTGAGACATTAAACGGATAAGTCGATGTGATACTAATATAGATGATGAGACGTTAAACGGGTAAGTCGATTTGATACGCTGTAAAAGACGTTAAACAGATAAGTCGACGTGATATTGAGATACATACTGAGACATTAAACGGATAAGTATATTTGATACCGATATAGATGACGAGACGTTAAACGGGTGAGTCGATTTGATATGCTATAAAGGACGTTAAACGGATAAGTCGATGTGATATTGAAATAAAAGACGTTAAACAAATGATTCGATGTGATATCGACAAACATGATGTGATGTTAAATGGGTGAGTCGATATGATATGCAATAAAAGACGTTAAACGGATGAGTCGATGTGATATCGGGATACATACTGAGACATTAAACGGATAATTTGATGTGATACTGATATAGATGATGAGACGTTAAATGGGTGAATGGATTTGATATGCTATAAACGATTTTAAACGGATAAGTCAATGTGATATTGATATAAAAGACATTAAATAGAAGAGTAGATGTTATATCGAGATGCATGATGAGACGTTAGACGGATGAGTCGATGTGATACTAATATAAAAGATGTTGAATAGACGAAGTCGATGTGATATTGATATAAAAGACGTTAAATAAATGAGTCGATGTGATATTAAAATAAAAGACGTTAAACAAACGAGTCGATCCGATATTGATAGAGATGATGAGACGTTAAACGGGTGAGTCGAT
>BQNB010105413.1:2878-23608 GCA_026074375.1 Tanacetum coccineum
TCTTGTGAGGTTAGTCTATTTGAGTCATAAAGGTTGTGGAAAACTTACGAATGATTGTTTTGCCATATTTTTTTTGTTATTTATTGTTGTTATAGGAAACGGAAAGAATTGGTGGAAGTGGGTTGGTTCAAACAATAGGCTCTTTCTATTACTGGTTACACTTCCTGATACACGTTGAGATATTAGGTTTAGTTCTAAGATGTGTGTATATATGTATCAAGTAATTAAAGATCATTAGGTACCCATGTGACATGATGTAGTTTGTGACTGTTTTGAACTTTTGGTTGTGTTCAATATTTGAAACAGGTGAAATCACGTGGTCTGTGTAATTGTATTATTTTAGCTTTTGGAATTTCGAGTTAGTACAGTTACTAAGTTAGTTATTCGATTCCACGGTACTTACCCAGAAGGTAGTCCATGCCAGCCTCGAATAATAATTAATGATTCGATTCCAGAGTACATACCTAGAAGGTAGTCCATGTGAGCCTCGAATCGACGCATCTATGGGGCAGAACCCCCCAGATTCCCACCTTGAAGGAAAACCCCCACGGAGAGACTCGAACCTGAAAACCTCTCGCATGTGGTAACAACCTCCCCAAGGACACCCTTGGTGGCCAACTGAGCTAGCCTAGTTCATATTGTTAAGGATAATCAAGTAAGAATATATCTTCAAAAAGGATACCATTAACTAAAAAATACATGTCATGGAAATAGTAAAAGATGTGTACAAATCACTAGGGTATCGTGTAATACATTAACTAATAAAAATATACCTGTCATGGCTATAGTAAAAGATGTGTACTAAAAAATCACTAGGCGGATCGTTAGCCTTGTCGTATCATAAGGTAATTATTTATCATCATAGATAATGTTAATTACAATGATTGAACGTTCATCTATGTGAATAATATTTATACACATTATAAGGTAATCAACAATACCAAAAATTTTGTCGAAAAGAAAATGCACCTATTTGTAATATCTTTTTTTTTTTCAGGCTATGAAATTTTTTCATTATATTATAAACTAGCAAGTAGACTAAGATAAATACCACTCAGATTTAAAATGGTTATACAAAAAACTCAAAACTAAAATCCAAGCACCGTTAAATCAAAATTAACTTACTACTTGCGACGAAAGAACTACCAACAGACAACCAGGAAAAAGGAAATATGTTATTAAGAAATCTTTAATAAATGGATTATTTACGAGACTTCAAAAAACTAAACCCCATTTTTCACTAAATTAGTCTTTAAAATAAATCCACAAAACACTTTGAAATATCTCACCATTCCTATGTATAGTAACAATACACACCTGATTTGAACTTCGCTCCTAGCTTTTTCCTAAATTCTCCAAACTCTTCAAGCAAAATGCAACACAATGATGATCTATTCTCGGAGAGGTTGTCTACGGTCTCTGTTTAAACTTTTCCATTTTACGAATCTAATTAGAAGGCCAATTTATTCTTTTTTGAAACTTTTAATTAGAGTATAATTGCTCATTCTATATTAACTACGTGGTCGTAACCGTAAACTTTATTTATAACCTGGACCTGTTTTGATTTTCCATTGATGCTGGTAATTAGGTCATATTACTTTCAAATAGTATTGAGTCCATTCCTTGCTTTTTGATTTTTATGTTTTTTTTTAATAAGGTGAAGTGGGCCTTAGTTAAAGTATGAATAGATTTGAGCTTACCTTTATAATCTATTTAACAGGTTGAAAAAAAGGTAAGAAAAAAAATCTATGTCTAATTGAGATTACATGGAATTCGATGTTTCTAAAGGGTACACATATTGGGTTTAGGGCGTCGATCGGTATAACGACTTCTTTTCCATTATTGTAACAGATTTGAATTCAATATTTTGCAAGATTCTTATATACATGACCTTTGTTTCGCGCTAAAAGATTGCGTCTGTTGGCCATGTAATCCAGACGATCAAATAAGGTATAGAAGAAAAGGCCGGTCCCTGCATACACTTTTTGGAGGTCTTGAGGTCTGGTGGAGGTGTTATACGTTGACCTAATGTGACATTAAACAAACACGCCAAAGGCGTGCCATTCGAGTGGTGTTTTGACTACCACTTGTAGTCTTGAGTATAAGTTAGTAGTTAAAATACTCCTTTCTGGATCTTGATAATGGTTACGCCTTGATTTGGACCATAGTGTCCTTATAGGGTATCCAGATCCTAATCTATTTTGGGGCTCTCATCTTGGATGAATGTTTTAGAGTAATCATACGAAGTTGAGAGTCTCTATTGCTACATGGATTTCACTTACTTGTTCGTCTTGCATTTTCACAACCTCTCCTGATATATTTAAAAGTGTAACACTTTTCTTAAATGAATCATGAACAACAAGTGTATATATTAGACCATATCCAAAAAAATTTATCGTCTAATGGACATAAAATCAAATTTATTCTTCAGAAAAAACAGAAATTGAACGTTGTTAATTGTAACACTAAATGTGATTTTTCATGTGGATTTTTGTGTCGGATATTTCAGGTTGCATTTTGAACCCTTTTGGATATCTTTGATTCCAACGAACAAATGATACCTTTGAGATCATTGATAACAGACCAACTGGAGCTCTAAGCTAGAGCTCTGCAGCTGTTGTATAGAGTTGCAGATTACTTTTTTACTCTTAACAACGAAACCCTTAACAAGAGCTTGAAATTTCACTAGTACCTCTCAATGCCCCTCAGGGCCCTTCTTGCTCTATAAAGCGATATAAACAATACTACATTTAGCAAACCAAAAAAAATACTCAATAACTTATGCGAAGGGAAGGTGGGAAACTACTTGGTGCAGACAAACAAGAGAGTAAAACTTGTGTGGTCAAAACCATTTCTTTTCTTTAACGCACATACTATACACCACTACGTGTTTTTTTTTTTTAACGTGACACATAAGAAGAAATTTATGATCTTCCACCATGTTTAGACATTTTAGGGTATGTCTACAGATGGCAGGTATTCGAAAAATGGTCGTGGACACCATTACAAATGTTCTAGGTATCCTAAACATATCTATCCCTCCTCTTTATATTTAAGGTGAGAAGTGCTTTAAAATCTTTATATGATCTGTACCATTTATTCGAAATCTCCATTTTTTCTTTCAAAGTTCAATTTTATAAAGCTTCACCAATAATTATCACACGCTACCAACAAAGCATTTGATATTTCTAAGTTTCGTACCGACACCAATTATATCGGTGTAGCTATTGACAATTTATTACAACATATTGCATCTTTATCATGTACAGATTTTCCACTGATATAGTTACATAATACAATATGGTCATGTATGAGTTTGTATATAATTAATTAAAAGCCTAAACGTATACTATACAATTACCATTTAGATTTTTTGACCTCTTTAAGTACTAACACCTCAACCAAAAATGCTATCCATTATATACAATCTCAGTGTTAATAGGTCTTGCGAAGTAATAGATTAGCAGTATACGTATACAGCACTATATAACTAGGGCATACCATACTTATTATTTATTTAATTTATCATTTATGCCTCTTTTATATTTTGTTTTTTATAGAAAGAATTAAAATAATCATATAACTAGTAAAAGAGTACCAGACCAGTGGTTAAAACATTGCAGATTAAAATGCTAAATAAACTAAACCAGGATGTTGATGATAGAGACATGAATTGTAGATGTTAGTAGCCAAAAAACAGTTAAAACACTGCAATCAAAACTTTACACAATTGAAATGTAGCAGCCTAACACAGTAAGAAAACTGTCAGCAGCAAAACAAAAAGAAACTGCAGACAACAGACAGTTCACAATTACACAGTTAGATCCGGCACTTGCAGACTCACAAAACTGCACAAAAAAAACTTCACAGGAATTATTGTACACATTTTGGTTCATAAATTACAAAAACTAAAATACAGATAACAAATTAAAATACTATATATAATAAATTAAATCTAAACAATGCAAGTTAACAGGTTTGCATAAGTAAAATAATGTGTTTGGGTTGTGTTCTTGAAATAAAAAAATAATCTTAAAAAATACCTACAGTATTCAAGTAAAGTATTACTTTGAAAAAATAAATAAAAAGAGATCTTACCAAGTGACCTTATAGTCGGACTTGAATCTTCATATCCTTGGTGGCAACCAATTTTTCCCTTGCCACTCCTAAAAATAAAGTCATCCCTGTCGCTCAACGCTTAGTAGTTGACAAACTGCCAAGCCAACGCGCTTGTGCGGCCGGGGCGGGCCACAGCTGCAGTGGTTGCCGAACAAGCAATAGCATGATTTATTGTTGTTCTTTTTCCGACGGCAGACATGCTATGACCTCAGATCCGATAAGTGGAATCATTTTCCACCGTCACCCTTTGGGTCTGATGAGCTTCATACATTGTCCAAAATCCCCATCTCTTCTTTGTTTTTTATGCATTTACTGTTTTCTATGTTGCGTACTTTTATCTCTCTTCTTTCATTCAATAATACCCTCTAAAATACCACGTTGTAATTATCACATATCTTTTTTCTTATCTAGCTCAAAATAAGAATTTTTTATCATGATTGAGTTTTTCTGATCTATCTCTTATAAAGGAGGGTAGATAGGGTTTTATAGTCTATCAAGGTTCTTCACTTGGCCTTTCACATTAACCCCCTTATTAAAGCAATCAACCCATTGATGAGACATAAGGCAATCTATGCAATTAAGCACAATCATACAAAAACTATTTATGTGGGATTGACACGTGGTGGCAATTCAATCCCTTTTTAAATCCTCCCTTAATGCTTTGACGTTATGATGTTTTAATTTGAAAAATTCAAAACTACTACATAAATGCAGCATTTTATTAATGAAAAGCTACAAATTATCCAAATATTACAACACTTTTTCCTGATTTTGAATAGTTGCTTGGTCGACTAGATTAAAAGAATTCATTTTAATTTTCAAATTATAAAATTCGTCTACTTTCCGTTTGTAATGAAGTTTAATTGAGTTTCTTTTTGTTCTGGAAAGTTTATGCATATAGTATTTGTCAACTTTATAGATGATTTTTTCATGTCTCAAATTATGTGTAAGATCTCTACCAAATAGGAAACTCGATTGAGACTTGCTAAGTATACATATTAACGATAAAACTATCGTGTGATCTTTTGTCAACGTGGGCTTAAATTAGAGCGAATATAAATGCATCGAAGGTATTTTGATTATTTTTATTATGGGAAAAAAGAAAAAATCACTTGGTGAGGCCCTAAGTAAAGTGGGTGACCGCAGAGGGAAAACCGCCACGCGGGGTCAGCGCCAACTCAGCTTTCTCTCTCCTAGTCAAAAAACATGTGAAGATGACCTAAACACCCGTAGTCGGTTGACGGCTAGAGGCGACCGACACCAAAATTATAAAAAAAAAAAACAAGACATGAATAATTTAAACATTACAAACCTTAAAAATACGGAAATAAAAATACACGGAATAGAAAAAGGAAAAGATGGAAAAAAATTACGGAAAGTTTTAAAAAATTACAAAGTAAATATGTGAATTAGTTTGCATTTGTATCCGAGGCACAAATGTGTTCACTAGCTAGGCCTTTATGATTAGATGAGTTTCTTCGTGTTGTTGGAGTTCTCTCATAAACTCGTTTCTTATATTTGTGCCGATTCTTACAGGGATCATTTTCACGATGTTGTTTCCTTCGGATAAAAGTTCGAAGAGATTAAGAGATTGTCCTTTCTTTTTTCTTTGCGATTCATATTATGTAATTTGATGCTAGAGTGTACATCAATGCTTAATCCTTTTACAGTCCTAGAATGGGCAGGAGTTCTTACGATTAGCCCCATTTTTTCTTTAGCATCGCCAAACGCTCATTCCACATCTTTTCTTGTTGCTTCATGCGCTTGCTTATATCTTATTCGCTTCACATCATTTGACCTTGGCTGCGAATATGAAGCATAAAGCACTGCCCCATTCTGGATATATCACGTTTAGTAAGATAATATCCCATTTTTTTATATGTCTCACTGTCGTTTAGCACGAAATGGAACCTCTGGTGCTTTTCCTACTTTAAGATCATTTAAAAATAGGGGATTATTGACCGTTAAAACGTTTTATGTCATTGTTCGAATACCTGCCAACACCGAAGACAAGAAGGCATCGCCAAATTTCCATAAGTTTGTGATGGCACCGCTTCTAACAAATGAATGGCTTTGACTCCGGGTATCACCCCATTTTTAAATTGAGCGAATGCTTGTGGACATGTGAGCCCACAGCCATTTTGTGTAAAGTGTATGCTGTGCCTATCATCCAGGAACCCAATGTTTGTCTCTCGTGAAAAAGCGTTAGAGTTTTTGTGACGTCAGTTTTGCGTAGGCTTTAGCAAAAATACTCCTCGCCATAATAACTCTATAATCGTTTACAGAAATGCTATATCAAACAATTCACAGAGTGTTTTTCTCACAGATTTGTAAAATATTCGTCTAGAGAATCTGGAACAGCAGCGTATGCTAGTTGGCGAATTGCGAAGGTACATTTCACTAAAGCAAAGCTTTTCCAACAGCATCACACCCTTCTTGAAATAAGGGCAGTTAGCATACATATCTCGAACAATGCGGTTCGTAGGACTTATCGTTGTCTTAATTCTCTACCTCCTTCTAGCTAGATGTGAACATCGATAAGTTAATTCAGGAATCGTTTCTCGAAATAAATATGCGTTGTTTAAAATGGTTTTTTAGCAAGTAGCTCAGCACTAGACGCGTTATGGCCCCGTCGTTAACTCGATCTGAGGCATATTGCTTTGTTGGTATTTTGGATATGTAGGGAGGAATTGCTTGAAGTAAACCAGCAGAGTCTAGTAAGCACTTAAATAAACTCTACTTGCGACGAATACCACCAAGACAACCCAGGAAGAAACCTAAATAAATGGCATATTTACGAGACATCAAAAAACAACCCAAATCACTAAAAAGTTAAAATACACCACCAAACCACCTTTGAAATCTACCAATTCCTAGTAACAAACACAACCAGATTTGAACTCGCTCTATTCCAACTTCTCCCAAACTTCATCAAATGCAACCCCATGATGATCTATTCTTAGAGAGTTACGTCTAAAACTTTTCCACGGATCTAATTAGAAGAGCCCAATTTATTCTTTTTTGAACATTTAATTAGATTATAAATGCTCAATCTACTCATACTTGGTCGAGTTAGTAAAGCGTCTTGTGAGGTTAGTCTATTTGAGTCATAAAGGTTGTGGAAAACATACGAATGATTGTTTTGCCATATTTTTTTTGTTATTCTTTGTTGTTATAGGAAACGGAAGGAATTGGTGGAAGTGGGTTGGTTCAAACAATAGGCTCTTTCTATTACTGGTTACACTTCCTGATACATGTTGAGATATTAGGTTGAGTTCTAAGATGTGTGTATATATGTATCAAGTAATTCAAGATCATTAGGTACCCATGTGACATGATGTAGTTTGTGACTATTTTGAACTTTTGGTTGTGTTCAATATTTGAAACAGGTGGAATCACGTGCTCTGTGTAATTGTATTTTTTTAGCTTTTGGAACGGTGAGTTAGTACAGTTACTAAGTTAGTTATTCGATTCCACGGTACTTACCCAGAAGGTAGTCCCTGCCAGCCTCGAATCGACGCATCTATGGGGCAGAACCCCCAGATTCCCACCTTGAAGGAAAACCCCCACGGAGAGACTCGAACCTGAAAACCTCTCGCATGTGGTAACAACCTCCCCAAGGACACCCTTGGTGGCCAACTAAGCTAGCCTAGTTCATATTGTTAAGGATAATCAAGTAAGAATATATTTTCAAAAAGGATACCATAAGTTGAGAGTCTCTTGCTATGGATTTCACTACTTGTGTCATTATCAAACCTTACTCGTAATATTTTGAAGTGTAATCTTTTCTTAAATTGATTAATGTACAACATGTGTATTTAGCCCATCCAATTAAAATTTATTGCTCAATGGACATAATAATCAAAAATTATTCTTAGAAAAATGAACGGTAATGTTCTTAAAAGTGATCTTACAGTGGGTTTTTTGGTGATTGGATTTCGGGTCTTTGAACCCTTTGATCTTGATACGAAACAATGAGCGTTTGAGATTCGTACAGCCATAATGGCTTAAAGCAGCGCCTTGCAAGACCGGTATAGAGTAGCTGCTACATATTTTTCTAACCAACGAAACACTTTAACAAGAGCTTTGAAATTTCACTAGTCCTCCTCAATGCCTCAGGGGATTCTTGCTAAAAAGAATATACAATACTATAACATATAGACCAAAACTTAAATACTCAATTAATAAGATGAAGGAAAATATTTGGTGACGAAACAAGAAAAGTAAACTTTTGTGGTCAAACCAATTCTTTAACGCACATATATACACCACTACGTTTAAACTTGACACATTACGAATTTATGATCATCCACATGTTTAATTTTAGGTAGTCACACATGCGTTCTTCGAAAACAAGGCGTGACACCATTTAATTGTCAAATGTTAACCCATAAAAATATTCTATCCCTCAATTATAAAAATTAGAGAGTACTTTAAAATCTTATATGATCTATACACATTTCTTGAATCTCATTTTATCTTCAATTTCATTTTATAAAGCTTCACACAAATTTACCACGCACAAGAAAATCTATTGTTCTTCTAAGTTTATAACACAAACCATTTTATCGGTGAAAGCTAGACATTTATTACAACTACTCTGATCGCATATCGAGCGTGTTAGGCGGGTTTCTCATCTTGGGTTTTTGTAATTTAGATTTGTTATTCTCCTTTTTTAAATAATTAGAATCCGTTACCATTTCCGTTTAATCTAGCTGTCATTGTAAACCTCGTGATCTGTTTTTCTTTTCAATCATTTTATCTTGTTCTCCCTTCAATCCAAAGATTCTAATGGGGATTTTTCGTAGATAGATCAAAAGAGGACGACGTTAATCATATTTTTATCTTCCTTTATGTTACAACATTTTCCGGATATTTTTTCTGACTAAAGAAGCTATTTCTATCAATGTAAACAATATCGCGACATGTTCGTTGATTCGTTTATCCCTAGCAAAGGACGAAAGAAGGTAAACGTTTTGTTTTTGTTGTTTTATCATACGTGTTTAATGTTGATCGCTTGGTGAATATATTTTTGCACAATTGGGGTGGGTCAATTCAATAGCTTTAATGCTAATAAGGCAAGATTTAAAAGAGCTACTTTGAACAAGGGTCATGGGCAGATTCCTAAGAAAAGGTGCTAATTCGTTCTGTCCAATAGTGGGGGATTCTGGGAGTTCTAATTCATATGTTAATGCACCGGTAAAATAATCCATAAGTCGGTTGATCATGACTCCCTGCCATTGTTCTGGACGAAAGATTGTAGCCGCTCTCAAAGACTTATCTTCATCCTTAATGGTAGGATTAAAGAATTTGGGTCCCTTACCAATCTCAAGAACACTCTTAATGAACGAAGGTTTCGTATGGACTTGAATTGTAAGTTACTTAGGGGAATTGTGGGTTGTCTCTTGAATTTTCCTCTGTGAAATCGAAATGAGGAACATTCGCGATTATGTGGGAGTTAGCTCTTGGTTCTCGGAGGATTTCGCCAAGCTTCTTTCGATATCATTCCTGAATGGCGCATTGTGTGGGTAGTTTTAGAGATAGAATTAGTGTCTAGAAAGATAGGTAGAAAGGGAATTTTTTAGTTGTAGAATTTTTTAGACATTGAAGGTGTTCCATTGAAATATGGACTTTGAATAACTTTCCAAAGAATTGTCACCAGGTGGGTGGAACTTAATCGGACACTAATGACTGGATGGGGGAATTGTTTCCACTCGAAAAGATTTATGTTTGTTCTACTAAGTCCATCTCAAATATTTATGAAAACTTTCAAGATCATTTTCTGTGGAAAGTGTATTGGTTGTGCCTAGGAGTAGTCCCTGCTTGGTTCCCTGACCTGGTGGAGGATCGGAATGAAGAGGAAATATCTGATGACGATTCAGTAGAAGTAGGAATGAAGAAACTTGAATCTGAGAATGATTGTAGCAACTCGTTCGAAGTTCCAATACTCGGTTTTTGAAATGATGGTGGTTCAAAAAAAGAAATCATCAGTGGATTCCTTTTGGGCTATACCCTTGGCTTAACAAAAAACAAAGGAACAATAAAACATAAGCGAGAGTGGTACGAATTCTTAGTCTCAACATTCCCACGGGTTTTATCACCTCATAACGTACAAGATGATAAAGGGGATTAAGTGTTGTTAATGACTTTGAAGAGAAAAGAGCTCAACGAAGACGATAGAGATTCTAACAATTCCAAACTCAAAGAAAATGTAGATGAATCCGCAAGTTTCGTGTCGTTTTTTAAGAAATCCCAAGTAGCACGAGTTCAGGGGGCTCAATTTATGTGTCCTTTGGAGGGAAGTAGTGAAAAGTTGGCCCAAACATGGGCTTTATACATGGTATGGGGTGATTAACAATCTGTCCGATATAATTGAATCTCAAGGACGGCTTCTCGATTGTAGACTCGATGAATTTTTTGTCCCTTTAATATACAAGGGCCTCGCTCAAAAGGCCAAAAAAAGATTGGGCAAAAGGAGTTATGTGTAAGAATTAAGGTGAATATTTTAGCGTTCAAGAAACAAGATGGAGGAGATTGATCTTTTCAGTGTTCGATCGGTGTTGGGGTTAATTCGACTTTGAGCATCTTATAGTATTCGGTAGGCCAATTCAGCGTGGAATCTTATGTGTTTGGAAAATCCCAACATTTTTTGTATAAAATGCTTTTACTATTGTAGGATTTTTCTTATCATTATCTGGGTGTTTGGTTATTGAACGGTATTGACCTCATGATTATTGCGGTCTATGCTCCTCATGATCCGCGTGATAAACGCCTATGCTTTGGGACTACTTGGTGTCTATGTTATTAATCAAGGTGGCTAGGGGAGAGGTTTTGAATTTTGGTGGGGACTTCAATGAGGTTCGCGTCACAATTCAGAAGGGTTTGGTATAATTTTAATGTTCCTGTGGCGAGAATATTTTTAATTTCTTTTATTAATTACACGGGTCTTGAAAGAGTTCATCTTGGAGGTTAGTGCTTTCACTTTGGTGTCATAAGTCTGCGACCAAACAATGAGCAAGTTGGATAGATTTTTGTATCTAACAATTTGCTAAATATTTTCCCTCAAAATTAGCGGCATCACTTTGACGATTCTTATCCGATCACAACCGATTCTTCTTTTGAGAGGCGGGCCCATATGATTATGGTACGGTTCCCTTCCGTTCTTTCACCATTGGATTCTCTCGAGGCTTTATATGATTTCTTCACTTCAACTTGGATTTTGCCCCTTATGTTGACTCTAATGGAATGCGTAACTTGGGGGGTGGGTAAATTGAAATTCCTTAAGCTCTCATCAAGATTTGGATTAAGATAAAAAAAGTGAATCAGTTCTCTACTATTGGCAAATCTTAAGAAGGTGTTGAAACAGTTTAGACGCGGTTTTTGGGCAAAGGTAAGTACTGATGGTTAGAAGCGGAAAAAATAATGGAGGTGTTGGCCTGATCTTCGTAACATTGATCATATTAATTCCTTGGAATTTGGCTAAAAGGCCAAGATCATTTGGTCAATCGAAGGCGATTGAAAACTCAAATTGTTTCATGGAATTTTTGTATAAAAAGTAATCAAATGAAAACATCAGGGGTTATTACGATGATGGCATTTGGAAGGAGCAGTAATGATGTCGCCAAACAAGAAATTTCTTTTTCTCATTTATGGATAGATTCGCTAAACTTCGGAGAGGCGTGCTAATATTGATATGAGATTCGAAATTATTTCTAAGATCAAAGTCAGGACCATCGAGCGAGAAACTTTGAGATATTCCATTTGGTGGTACGTTTGGATCTATCTGAAAACCAAGCTCCTATCTTGACGATCGAGAAAACTTCGGAAGTCGTTTGCTTTTGAGAATATGTCATGGCTAGTTCTTTTTATTGGGTAGTATAGATCTAAAGCCTAGTTCGGAAGGAAACGAATGGCTCAAAAACCCCTATATAATTGTTTTGTAATCTTAGGACCATTGCTAGTTTGTGTTTCTATATAAAATACGCAGTTCAAAAATTAAATAATATGTGGTCATGAGCAACAAGCCTAACGTAACATATATAATTACCATTTAGTTTTTATGAATTTAAGTACTACTCTCAAACCAAAATGTATCCATTATTTCATTCTGGTGCTTAATAGAGTCTTGCGTAGTAGTACTCGGCCACAAATGACTAGGGCATATATATTATTTATTTATTTATCATTTATGCTCTTTATATTTTGTTTCTATAGGTAAGAATTAAATGAAAAACTATATAATACTTGTAGAGCTACATACTGTGGTTAAAACATGCAGATTGAAGTAAATAAACTAAACCAGGATATTGATGAGAGACATGAATTGCAGTAGCCAAACACAGTAAAACACGCATCAACACTACACAATAGAATGTAGCAGCCAAACACAGTAAAACTGTAGCAGCAAAACAAAATAAACTGCAGACAGTCACAATTACACATTTAGCTTGCACTAGCCAGACTCACAAACTCACTGAATTATGCGCCACATATGGTTCATAAATACAACAACTAAAATACAGCTAAAAACTATAAACAAGCAAGGTAATCTTGTATGCAATAGTAAAAATGTGTTTGGGATTGTGTCTGAATTATAATAATCTTAAAATTATACAGTACATTTTTTGAAAAATATAAAAAAAGAGAAATACCAAGTAACTCTATAGACGACTGATTATTGGTGGCTGCCCATTTTTTCCCTGCCCACTTAAATAAGTTCCCTGTCGTGCTAGTAAGTCTAACAACAGCAACGCAAGCTTGTGCGCCTCTGGCACAAGCTGCAGTGGTTTGCCGCAACAGCAATAACTGTTATTTGTCTTTTTTCCGAGGACAGACAAGCTATGACTCTCCAAGTTGGAATCATTTTCCACCGCAACCTTTGTGACAGATGCTTAATACCATTTTTCCAAATGCTCACACTCTATTCTTTGTTTTTGCATTACTGTTTATTCTATGTTTACTTTATCTTTCTTCAATCCTAATACCCCTCTAAACCACATTGTAACTTTTCCCATATCTTTTTTCTTATCTAGCTCAAATAAGAATCTATTTGTGATTGTGTTTTTTGATATATCTATTATAAAGGAGGGTGATAGGGTATTATAGCCACAAGGTTCTTCACTTGCCTTCATTAACCCCTCAATTTCATAGACAATCAACAATGCATTGACATAGGCAATCTGTGCAATTAATCACAATCATACTATAACTATTCATGTGGGATAGAACGTGGTTGGAAATTCATTCCCTTGAAATCTCCCTTAATGCTTTGACGTATATGATGTTTTAATTTTGAAAAATCAATACTTCTACATAAATGCAGCATTTTTAAAAGCTATAAAATCATCCAATTATACACTGTTTTTCTGAATAGTTGCTTCGGTCGACTAGCATTAAAAGAATTCATTTAATTTTCAAATATAAAATTCATTACTTTCCGTTTTTAATTGAAGTTTAATTGAGTTTCTTTAAGTTTTGGAAAGTATTTACATCATATTATTAGTCAACTTTATAGATGATTTTTTCTGTCAAATTATATGTAAATCTCTACCCAAAATAAGAAACTCGATTGATACCTGCAAATCAATTAACGAAAACTATCGTGTATATCTTTTGTCACTTGGGCTTAAATAGAGCTATATAAATGCACGAAGGTATTTGATTATTTTTTATTAGGGAAAACTCACTTTCGTGAGGCTAAACGTAGTGGTGACCGCAGAGGACACCGCCACTTCAGCGCCAACTCAGCTTTCTCTCTCCTTAGAACACAAAGTGACAAAAAACACGTATAGGTGTCGGCAAAGGCAGATCCGAACAAAAATTAAATAAAAAAACATTACATTAATAATTTAAACATTACAAAACTAAAATATGGAATAATTTATACATGGAAGAAAAGACGGTAAAAAATTACGGAAGGTTATAAAAATTACATTGTAGATACAGTGTAAATTGCAGTGTTTAGAATTTGTTCAGATTAGCCAAGTAGTTCGTTCCATTGATAGGCTTTAAAATTATGCAGCGCTATGACGTTATCTAGATGAGAGTTGATAGATTGTGCTCTGCACAAAGTGACTCGCCTCTAGCCATTCTGCCCCTTGTTCTGTGCTAGTCGATATATGATGGATATGTCTTGCGAGACTGCTGTGTTTGTGACTCTCACCCGTAACGTGAGATAACGTGTTCTCTAGGAGCAAGCCGCAGTCTGAATAGTGCACCGTCATTTTTCACCCGCTTTGAGTATCCCCGCGAAGTGACACTATTATATGCCTCCTACCTTATGATGATGTATCTTGCGCTAGACCACCTAGATACTATGGTAATACATCCTTTTAAAACAGATCACCTAGTCCACACCCAGAAGACGCGCGCTCTCGCGCCTCGCTCGCGTCAAGAACCCCCACCTATGACAATTTTTTCCTTCTACGCACCAAAGCCCTACCCCCACCCATCCCCGCTAGGCTTCCACACAGCTTTATACTCCTGCCTGCCACTTAATGTGCTTTATATCCATTATCTTATTTCCGCTTTCACATTCATTGACCCCTGGCTTGCGACAATAGCAAAGTCCAATAAGCTACTATCCACCATTACTGGCACCCTTTTCTTATCCAAGCTCAGTACTCGAAAAATATCCCGATTTATATGTACGTCGCTTAGCCACGGAGAATGGAACCTCTGGTGCTTTTACCTACTTTAAGATCATTTAAAAAGGGGATTGACGTAAACGTTAATGTCTTTGTTCGAACATGAAACACCATAGAAGGCGTTGCCACATCCATAAGTTTGTGAGGCAACCGCTTTCTAACAAAATGAATGGCTCTGTCCCGGATTTCCCCTTTATGTTTTGAGACGATATGATTGTGACATTGATCCCTCAAGGAACATTTTGTACAGTGTATGTGCGTATCATACCGGAAACACAAGGGGTTTGTTCTGTTGTAAAAGCGTAGAGTTTTTCGACGTCAGTTTTGGTTGGCCTTCGCAATATACTCCTCGCCATTTAACTCTATAATTCCCGTTACAATAATGCATCAAACATTTCTGAGATTGTTTTTTCATCCGATTTTGTAAATATTCGTCTAGCCCTATATATACATACCACTATATTTACAATAAAACCCGCATATATGTAACAACCCACACGCTTTTTCACTACTAGCATCCTTACAAAACCCGCCCTCAACACTACCCCCTCCCACCCTCCCACCCTCCCCCTCCCCTCCCCCTCACCCGGGGAATGGGAATATGGAAACAGTAGCGTATGCTAGTTGGCGAATTGCAGAGGTACATTTCACTAAAGCAGAGCTTTTCCAACAGCATCACACCCTTCTTGAAAATAAGGGCAGTTAGCAGAAAATCTCGGAACAATGCGGTTTCAGGTGTAACATCATTCGGTTAAAATATTCAAATCGTTTTACGAATAATATGCGTTGTAAAATGATTTTTTAGCAAAGTAAGCTAGCACTAGACGGTTAGGAGCACCGTAACGATCTCTAGGCATATAGCTTTGTTGGTATTTATGGATTGTAGGAGTAGATACTTGAATAACCAAAGCAGCGTCTATTAAAAAACCAGAGAGTAAACTATTCACTTCCGTTTCATCATTCGTTCATCGAAATTAAACACTCATAATTAATTTGAGACATATTGTTTGTAGTGTGTGTTTTTGATAAATCTGTGTATTTGTGTGTTGTGAAAATAGGGAAAGAAGATGTTGGGTTTTATCTGAAAATAAAGGATTAATTTTTTTATAGGAAAACGGCTTCATTTATCGTCTTCTTACAGTCACCAAACATTTGCAAAGGTTTGGGGGGGGACATAGTATAAGTTCGGTCGAGGCAATGGGACGACCGACCTTAGTTGCTTCCACATGGGACGACCGAGCGAAGGTCAACCTTACTATTACATTCAGTCTGAATTATTTAGTAAAGCATCTTGTGAGGTTAGTCTATTTGAGTCATAAAGGTTGTGGAAAACTTACGAATGATTGTTTTGCCATATTTTTTTTGTTATTCTTTGTTGTTATAGGAAACGGAAGGAATTGGTGGAAGTGGGTTGGTTCAAACAATAAAACAATCACGAGGGTGATTGCACCTTGGTGGCAGGAGAAGGATCCCCTCTTGTTTAAACACAAGAATGATTCGAATTGAATTTATGTTTCTGGCTGTTTTGCAAAAACTGGAAAAGTGGCCTTTTTTGATTCGAAACTAGGCAGAAAACGAAAACGGTATATGATGATTCTTGGTTAATCAACCAAAGCTCTGATGCCAATGTTGGAAAGGTTTTCACAGGATCGAATTTCTAATGCAAAAATATATCAAATGTAAAGTTTCTATTGAATCAGAATCATACATACACAATTTGTTCTACAGAATCGATTCCTATTTATATTACATGAAAGGGTGCGTTCTAAAAGTTGTGTCGGTTGATGAACCGATGCATCCCTTGGTGTATAACTGTCAAACGGTTATTTAACCGTTTTTAACAGTTTTTTATAACTGTCAAAAACTGACAGCGGTTATGATTACCCATTGGGTTGGGTTTGACCCGGTTTGACCCAATAGAACTGAGCTAGCCTAGTTGGTTTCTGTGTAATTGTATTTATCTTCATTATTTGAAACACATAAGTTGTATGCGTGTATTTCATATATATTTTGTTTTGGTATTATGGGAAAAGGTCACTAGACTACCTCCAATTGAAGAGGTCAATACTATTTGTAGTTATGTCATTAGCGGCTTTCTTTCCACATCTTCTCAGGTTCGTTGCCATTTCTACTCTCAAGATCAAGTCTTTTGGATTCAATACTTTTATAGCACAAGAAGTTTTACGTACACATATATTTGTAATACTATTTTAGATATGAATACTTTAATAAGTCTCTTTCGGATGTGCAGGACATCCATCAATTCTTAAGTTTTGTATATATGTAGCGTTTGTATAGTGCTATGGATGTGAGAGTGTATTTGTTTTCCTGTGTACCTTCCATCCATCCCCTCCTTTTTTCAATCTAAAGGCTTAGATTAATTCACAAATTACACTAACTATATCAATAAAGGTATTTTTGTCATTATATAATAATACACATATTCTCATAAATACTATAAAAACAAAAAAACACACACACCTCACAATCTGAGGTGAAAACACCCTTCCTCTCCCGTACCTTCGAATACTTCCATCTCCGATCATAAAAACCGCAGATCACCGTCGTTCAACCACCTACTACCACCTCATTCGTCGTAGTTATTAACCGCCAATCAAACCATAAATCACCCCAATCGTCAATTAAAACCTAAAAACACTCTAATCAACCAGCGCCATTCAACCTCTGATTACTCCCAACAATCATCTTCGTAAATAACCGCAACCGCGTATCAAAACCTAAAACCACGTCAATCAAGATTCGATAAATATGAATGAAGATGCCGATTAGATTAAAAGTAACCAGCGTGAGCATAAATTAGTGAAGACAATTTGTTTAGATCTGAGATTTCAAGTAATTGTTATTTTTTATTATTATTATACTTATTTTTTATATAAATTTAATTGTAGAATTGTGAATTATTATGCATTATGATTGTTTAAATTGTAAATATGTCACATGTGACTATGTGAGTGTATAGATTACGAATTACGTCTTGATTGTTATAGGCGACTTAATTAGTTTGCGTAATATCTTCACGCGTGAAAAAAATTAGCAAGAAATTAAGTTTTGATGTTACTAGCGGATTTTTAAAGTATTCAGTTGTGAAATAAATGTAATTAAGTTTTGATGTTACTAGCATATTTTTAAAGTATATTCACATGTGAAAACTTAAGCAAGGAATTAAGTTTTGATGTTACAAGCGGATTTTGAAAGTATCTTCACAAGTGAAAAAATTAGCAAGGAATTAAGTTTTGATGTTACTAGCGAATTTTTAAAGTATATTCACATGTGAAAACCTAAGCAAGGAATTAAGTTTTGATGTTACTAGCGGATTTTTAAAGTATCTTCACGCCTGAAAAAATTAGCAAGGAATCAAGTTTGATGTTACTAGCGGATTTTTAAAGTATCTTCACGCGTGAAAAGTTTAGCAAAGAAAAGCGGGTCTCATTAGGAATTGAACCGTGGACTTTTGTCCAAAAGCTAGGAGATGTTGTGTTTATACCTGCTGGTTGTGCTCATCAAGTTAGAAATTTGAAGGTATTTCACTTACTACTTCATTTTATATTTTCTTAACCATATTATGTTTCTCAAATTGAAACAATAGGGACCAAGGTTTGACTTACAAAATATCTTGAGATTCATTTCTAAGAGATTCTGTTACACCTTGGTCGTTAGACCGCATGCTGACTTGATGCATATATGTGGTTTAATGATAAATAGTATTCTTCCTCTAGTAAGCCTCACTTCACAATACGATTCTGACTTAATGACATGTCTACCGAATATGCTTATTCACATCTTAAAGTTTCCATGTCCCAATAAGATATGCATGCTCCCTAGTAGTGTTAATGCCACTGCTTTGACTAGTTAGATTTGCTTAGTCAGTAATCCGGGGAGGTTTATGTTGTTATAAAATGCCATCCACCTTTCGAGTGAAATGTTTGCAACCATGGGCTAATACTAGTTCCGTGTCAGTTAGGGATGTAATTCGAGTAACTGACCATTCTTTAGCATTAGTGACAGAAAAAGGTGCTTCCAGTTATATTCTGCCATAATTCTGTCAAATATTATTTGTTCATTGTGCTCAACTGTCGAGTAACCGATCTTAACCATTAGTTATCCTTCTCGTTTGACAGTACGCCCTATATTGTCTAAATTATGTAGTCGTGCTACATCAGTAAGTATTGATAGTTTATTTAGTTTATTTTAGAGAAGGATTGCTGTTAGTAGTTTCATTTCGTCAGGATCTTTAGTTGTTGATTTATAGAAATAGATATTAGTAGTAATGTTATATTATGTTGAAGTTGATTACATTAAGGAGTTGATTACATTAAAGAGTATTGGTAGCTTTTCTGTCATATACTTATGATTGTGTTGCTGGCTTGAATTCGAAGACATGAATAGTATCCAAAAGTGAGCTGTTTAATTGTTTTGTAGGGAGAGAGCAGATCGCCCTTTCTGATGCTTTGATTCTCAGTATAGGAGAGAACTTGCGAGGGTGTATTTGTCAAATGTCGAACAAATATGTAAGCGCTTTGTGGAAGAAAAGAGAGGAAGTCTTGGAAAGTTGACAGAAGACAAAACTAAATGGTCAAGGTACGTACTTATTCAGTTTTTATGGCGTCTCAGTATTGATAGACACATGGATGTTTTTTTTCACCTTTTGATAATTACAATGCTATTTAAATCTTTTGCCAATATCAATGGAAGATAAACTATATATGCGTATCGATTCTGTATCTCTGTGTTTTGGCTGTAAGTCATTTTAACTTTGATGTTGTTTCCAGCTTGCATTCCTATGTGAAATTACTGTATAGTACCAACATCCTGTTTCTGTTTCCTTTAACTGGTTAAAAATCTCTATTCTGCCTCCATGAAACGATAACCACCTGATCCAAAGTTATTGTGAATAAAGTTAGTTTATTACTTAAAATGTTAATGTCATGGTGCCTTTGACTATTGTAGGATGGTGGCTCAGGGGATGATTTCAGCAAGGAATCTATTGAACGTGATGAAAGGCGTCTTACTGAAGTGGGACGTAGAACCATTGAACTATTTGTCATTTCACATATATTCAGGTAATGGGCTAGTAGTTTACTTTCTTAAATTTTGAAGTCCTCCAATTGTATTAGTGGTTGATTCCTAAGAAGATGAGATTGTATCTAATATGGATGGAATCCCTCTGCTATATGGAATAAGAACTCTTGCATTCTACGTGGAGCTGTGATGTGAAGCATAAAAGTATATCTTTTAACAATCATACAAGGTAGAAAAAAAAATGCTTGGTTCAGGCATCATCATCAGTGTCTACGGATATGCATCCGGAGTTGTTTGCCTAAGCTTAAGGTAGTCCAATTTTCATATTTTGTTATCATATATTCTATTGAAAATACTATAAGATGATATATGTAGTTCGTGTTAATTTGGGCTGCTTGTAGCACCTATTTAGCAGTATATGGTTTTGCTATGCGTCCCCAAGCAAATTTTTATGTCATTTTTGGTATGTTACCCAGATTAGGTGATGGTACCCTACATGAAATTGAATACTCTAACTTTTCCATTATGATTGTATTACTTCAGTTTTTTGTATTTTGATGCTTTTGGCAACTGCTGCCTCTAATTGTAATTTTTCTTATCTCAAATGTGTTACAGCAGTAAAATAAAAGTTGAATACCAGGAGGCCGTAGCTTTGAAAAGGCAAGATGAGCTCATACGTGAAGAAGAGGCAGAATGGATGACTGGGTTTGAACAAAAAGCAAAGTGGGGGTTCATCTGAAAAGGATAAGAAATCAAAGAAAAAACAGGTTTGTTATAACTAATATTAATGCTTTAATAAGTGGCCCAAGTAGGTTTTTGGATCTGAAAAGTCATCGAGATGTTAAATTGCCGAGTAGATTCTATCCTTGTTATTCTCCTAAGTTGGGAAGTGACTTATTATTGTATCATGTTTGAAGGGGCTTTT
>BQNB010105414.1:0-23608 GCA_026074375.1 Tanacetum coccineum
ATACACCAAAGAAAACCCTAATGGACTTACAAAACGTGTGAAGAGATAATGCATATCTATTCCTATAATAACTCATGCATATCTCCTAACGGTACTAACTAGCAGTACTAACTATATACTGGTAGTACAAATGACTTAGTTTATACTCTTCAATCTTCATTAGCAGTATAATCTTCAAGTAGCAGTACTAAGTCCTTTGAGCAGTATAAACTTGTGGAAGCCCTTTAATTCCCAACAATCCTCCCCTAAACTTGTGATTTATCTTCAAATCATCAAGTTTGTTGAATTAAAGCTTTTTCCATGTCTTCAGTAGGTTCTGCGGACCTAAACTTTTCTTTAACTAAACTCTATAAAGTATCAAGGTCTTCTCTGTCAAATTCCTTAAGCATATCTTCAAATCCTTGATATGCCTCTGTGATGTTTCCAACCCTGATAATTTTCCAATATTTTCTTGATCCTTCAGTATGAATCTCCTAATTAATGATAGGATACTTAGTTTGCAGAGCTTCTACCCTGAATTCTTCAACTAGAACTATCTTTCGCATCTTCTTAAGATCTTCTTCAGATAATTCTTTTGGTTCTTCAGTTGATTTTTCTTGATGAAAAGGCTCTGAACCTGAAGCTTGAGTTGTCCTTAACTTCTTGAAGCTTTCTTGAAGTAGTGCTTCTTCTGCAACTCTCTTTTTCTCTGACTTACTGACTTCAGAATCTTTCTTAAATAAAGTTTGTACCTTCCTGTATTCTTCTTCAAATATGGGTCTGATCTGATCATAACTCATACCTTTGAAATACTTCATCTTGTAATTAGCCATGTTCTTCAAATATACCTTCATATTTTTCCTTGCTTAAGCTACTGTAACTGGTTTTTTCTTGAAAGAATGATACCTTATCATTGATCCTGATTATCTCTCTTGAGCTTGTTCAACAATTTTACTCCAGTCAATATCATCAGCTGCTTTTCTCTCTTGAGCTTGTTCAACAATTTTACTCCAGTCAATATCATCAGCTGCTTTTCTCTCTTGATCAAACTGTTTTTGTAATTTTAATGCAGCTTCAAGATTAGCTCTTTATTGTTCTTGTTGTTCCAATACTTTTGTTTGCTCTTACTCTTGAACCTTTTTGGCTAACTCTTCATCAGTATCTTAAATATCCTCAGCAGTACTAAAAATTCCTGCAGCAGTACTAACTTGTGAGCTGGCAGTACTTCTTCTTCTTCTATTATAGGTCTTTACCCTCTCTTTGGATGTCTCTACAAGGATTTTTGCTCCACTAAGAACACTTAATTCAACTTTAAATGTTTCTTGACTTTGTACTTCAACCTGTGGAGCTTTTAAAGGAGTAACTTGTTGCTCAGTCATATCAAAATCATATTCCACTCCTGCATTCTCTTCTTCTACATCTGCATATTCTGTCTCTTCCATCCTCCCCTGTTTGGAAGGATCCTCTGAAACCAATTCCTCCTCTTCATCTGAGATGACCATCTTTGCCTTTTTCCTTTTGTTGGTAGACTTGAGCTTATCTTCCAACTTTTTAACTCTTTTCACCAACTTGGTAAGAGCCTTACCATGAACTTCTTTAGTCTTTTTGAGTTCTGTCTCCAAGCTGGTGACTCTAGCAACTAATTTGGTACACAAATTCGTCAATTCTTTGAGTTGCATGCTGCCCTCAACACTTCCAGGTGTGTAACCTCCTAGGAGAGGTGAATCATAGGGCATGGAAGATGTTGTTTGTGGAATTTGTGTTTCTTGTGAATGTGAAGATGAAGTGGTAGTGATAGGTTCAGTAGTAGGTTCATGAGAAGATGGTGTTTGTGAGGATGTTGCTTGTGAGGATGTTGGTTGAGATGTAGTGGGTTGTGATGTAGATGATGAAGAAGCATTGGGTGTGTGTTGGGACTCAACAGAGAGTGTTGGTCCTTCACCTTGACCAGATTGGTCATGAAGCAGCATAGTATCAAATAGAGGTACATGTACCCCTGAAAATCCAATTTTCATGTTGCTAAAAAGTTTTTGTTTTAAAGAAGGAGCAACATATACTGCATTATGTGCATTAAGAAACCTTTTCTGTTTATTCAAAAAGATTTGTATAAAACGTGGATACATCAAAAATTTAGTTTTACTATCCACATTTTTCACCATACCATCAAAAATTAGATGAGAAAACTTAAAAGTCCTGTTTGTTGCCAAACAAATAATTGCAGTTGCAATATTACTTGAAAATTGTTCCCATGAAGTTTTCTTAGGACTTAAACAATGTAAGATGGTATGGATCAAAAATCTCCATTGGGGTGAAAATTGAGCCTTTTTAAAAGTAAGTTTGTTATTATCAGAAAGATACCCCATTAGAGACAGTTGTTCAAAGATTTCAGTGTTGGGCAAAGAACTAAGACCATCTACATCTGCTAATTGGAGATGTCTCCTAACAGATGCTTCAGTAATAGCAAATTTATGCCCATCAACTGTAACAGTTATTTGTTGTTCTCCATCATTGACTGTTTCGACAGTTGCAGTCTGCCAAAACTGTTCAACAAGAGAAACATAGATAGTAGGGTTTGCAGTTAAAGCATACCTGATATGACTATCAGCAAGAAAGTCTACTATCTGATGGAATTCTTCACTCCCAGATGGCTTTTGAAGAAAAGCCACCATATTATGTTTGTCGCAGAATCCCATTTGAGCCATGTGTATTTAAGTTATGAGCAAAAGATTGATGTGAGTGCTGGGTTAAGATCGATTTAGAACAAATTAGTATTGGTCAAAATCAATTGAGATTTTATAAAGAATGTATAAGGTTTGGAAAGTGGATAAATTGTATCTTTAAAAGTAATCGTGTAAGTAAGGTAAAGATTACAAATATCCAAAGTAAGAACCTTATATATGCAGTTAGTTGCGTAAAAATCTCAACGGTAATATTCAAAGAGTTGAAAATCTGTTATTGACCAAACAGTGTAAACGGTAACTCAGCAGTACAAATAGTACCCTAGCAGTACTAACTTTTGTACTGGCAGTACAAACTTTTAACCCATCAGTATTAAGAATTTGCCTAGCAGTATTAACTTTGTCTCCAATAATTATGCAACAACATGCCTCTATTCATCACAAACACACTAGAAATAACTAGATAGACATGTGAGAATTCATGAGGATCCATATTTATGCATAACCCATGAATAGAAGTCAAAGCTATTAGTCAAACCAAAATACTAATTTTGACCCATTTCATTCCAAAGTTAACCTTAAGTCATCCCAAAAACTTAGTTGAAAGAATAGTTTTTGGCAAACTATCAGCCATCAACGGATTTGAGAATTCTTTACCAGTTGCCGTTTGCCCTGGAATAGCCAATGCTTTATTGCAAAAACATGGTGCATTGATAAACCATATAGTTTTAAGTAAACTATCAACTATCAACGGATTTAAGAAGTCTTTACCAGAAACCGTTTGCTCTGGACTAGCCAATTCTTGATGTCTGTTAGACATGGTGAATTGATGACTATTTGTTGTGTGGTATACAACCAACACTGAAAGGATATTCATGCTAACCTCAATATCCTCCCCCCAACTCCAGCATTTTCATCAAATTAGCACTTCCTTTATTAATCAAATAAACTTTAAGCTCTTAAACCTGCAAAATGTTAGTTCCAAACACAGAGAAATACAATCCATAACATTTTCATAATACTCATAAGAGAATTAATTTCTCTTTGGGACCTAAGCCATTACTGACTTGATTTTGCTTGTTGGATCAACATAGTCAAATTGCTTACAAATGTATGATCCACTGTTATTGGAGTCATGATCTAGAACTTTAAGTTTAGGTCTCCAAACCCAGCATGCTTTGGACTTAACATCATCAATCCCTTGTTCTCCAACAGCACTTGTCACTCTTTTTCCTTTAGCAGTATTAACAAAATTTTCCTTGACAGTATTAACTTTGTTATTTCTGTTTTTAAGTGTTGTTTGTTGGTAAAAAGGTCTTCTAGATGGTAAATGTGACTTCTGAAAAGCATTTGTTCTAGATTTTGCAACATTCACAAAGGGTTTGGGTGCAACAGTCTTAATAGGCCTGGCAGCACTAACTGTTGCTGCTGTTCTTGAAGAATTTTGACTAGCAGCACTAATTGGTACTAGTCCAGACTTGGTTAAAACTACTGTTGGAGCAAAATTTCTTCTAGAATTAGAGAAATTTTGATGATTAGTTCTCATAACATTATTCTAAACTGGTCTAACTTCCCTTTGACCAGTCCCTTTTTCACATTGTTCAAAACAGGTTTTTGTACCATCTTTTTATCATGAAAATCATAGTCTTTAATTAGATGGTTAAAACTCCCACAACACAAAACAAAACAAAACCAAGGGGGCTTTTTGGAGAAACTAAAAGCTAACTCCAAATTTCAAAAGACAATGGTTTATTCCAGTTAGTTACTGTAATTCCTGACGGATTTTGAACTAATTTTCCTAGGTTGATCACTTGCTTAGGTTTTGAACATTTGATGATTCTGACACCTTTACCACAGTTTTCATCCTCACACACTCAGAAACCTAATCTTCAATATAGGCACCAGAGTTTTCTAAATCTCATCAGAGGAATTTTTACTAACCATTCTTATAACCTAACTCATATCCTCAAATTCAGGCTGTTTTAAACTCCTCAGATCCAGAGTTTGACAATCAATAGTAGGGCGTAACTAAGCCTGTAGGTAAGTGCAACAGCATTATACCCCACACGTTTTCTATTGTTAACAGATTATAGACATCCTATCAATTTATCTAAGCTCCTTAGAAGAATTTTTCAAAGTGTCATCCTTAATCCTGAATACTCTCCTTTTCTTTCTTACGTCTTTCTATCTGATCTTAAGAGCTAAATTTCTGATTTATTAAATGAGGCATCTCTTTTAAGAACAACAATTTGATCATAAAGCATACCCTCATTTTTCTTGTAGAAGACTATTTGTTCTTTCACAGAAGCTAAACCTCTTTTATAGTTGGCTAAATCAAATTCAGATTTATTAACTCTATACTAAATTATCGATACTGAGAACTTAAGATCTTCAAAGCTTTTAAGATAAGTTTAAGCAAGTTTATGTATTGTGTACCTCTGAATCTTAGAAATGCCATAAGAGCAAAGTTTGGTAGGGGTTTACTATTCGTCATAAAGGCTCGCAATCAAATCTAACTCCATCTATAGCTAACAACTTTGGAAGAAGATTCTCCACATTCACAGTTTCTCCTAGAACTATCTTGATTTTATGCCTCCTATTTTCTTGACTCCTTAGGAATTTCTGCACTCTCTCGCAAAATGTCCCATCTTATGACAATTGAAGCATTCTACCTTTGTCTTGTCATAACTAGTAGTATCACTTCCATTGATGAAAATCTTTCTTTCTAGTTCTCCAGATAAACTTTCTTGCTTTTATACTTAGTAATGCCAATTGCCACTTCAAATCCATTTCTTCAAGATCATCTTCATGGATTTGCTCTAGGTCTTCATAAACAACCTACGACCCATTTGGTTGATTGGCCAGAAAAGCATAGATTGTGGCATCACTAAGGCTAGCAGTATTATCTGTAGTACTAGCAGTACTAAGTGAAGAGCTAGCAGTACTAACATGAACATTAGATGTATTAACATCATTTGTACTGCTAGGAGTTGAAACAAAGGCCACATTCTGTGAATTTGAATTTGAACTTAGTTACACTGCTTATATACCTCTTGTTCAACAATCTTTAAAAATTGTTGTAGAGATCAGCAAACTTATTGAGCCTAAATTTGGTTTGTTCCTCCAGACCACAACATGCATGCTCCATTCAGAAGGAAGGCTTCTCAAGAATTTAAAGTTTAGATCTTCTTGAGAGATGTTTTCACCTAAGATTGCTAACTAGCTTATAATTTTTTAAAGTCGGGTAAAGATAGAGTCAAGTGACTCTGAGCTAGAAGCATTGAAGTTTTCATACATCTGCTTTAGGAGTGTCTTTTGAGTCTTCTATAGGTGGCTCAACTACCACCATTCTTGCTTTGTATGTCTTCAAACAAGGTCTTGCATCCTAGTATTGATTAAAAGTAAGTAGATGCTCACTGGGAAGTGTTAACCATCAAAATACTTGGGCTTTAAATCATTCTTACTTTTGGATCTTCTCCTCAGCAGTAACAGCACCAGGTATTGTTGAAGTAGATGTACCATCAGCGTTTGTAGTGGTTCATGTACTGGCTTGAAGGAGTTGCCATCCTCTATGATCTCCCAGAGAGCATAGTATTGAAGTTGAAGTGAAGACTCAATTTGAAGTTGAATGTATGACTCTATCCTGAGTCTTCATGTATCATATTCACCTTGCTTGAGAAGTGGTAGTTTTGCAAGAGAATTATTTTGGGTACTTTCCAGATCCATGATTATTGATCTAGGGAATTAACAAAGAGATAGATCTAGTTTTGCTTCTTCTAACTCAAGGTTTCAAAACACCCACTCTGATACCATTTGTTGGTTCCAATTGAATGGATCTTTTGTTCTGTTTAGATAAATCTAAACAACTAGATTAGAAACCTTGTGATGTATATATAAAGACTAGGCAAAATTAATCTTTATATACTCAGAAGAAACAATAAAACAATGGACACAGAAATTTTACTATATTGAATAAATCACAAAACAACTATATGTTTTGCCTAATAACTAATCTATGAATATTGATCTGCTTCTATTGTGTATCCCTATTGTATGTTATCTATCTAATTATGCCGTAAGGGTTCCTTTTATACACCAAGGAAAAACCCTAATAGGCTTACAAAACACGTTAAGAGATCATGCATATCTATTCTAATATAACTCATGCATACCACATAAGCAGTACTAATAAACTAACTAATAGTACTAATTTACACTGACAATACTAACATTGTACTGACAATACTAACTATAACTAGCAGTACTAATATTACAACTAGCATTACTAATGACTTAGTTTATATTCTTCAATCTTTACTAGCAGTATAATCTTCAAGTAGTAGTACTAAGTCCTTTGAGCAATATAAACTTGTAGAAGCCCTTTAATTCCCAACAATTAATCTAAAAAACACTGTTCATATTATGAATTTACATTTAAAAATAAATTGTTTGAAGATCATAAACTTTTTCATCAACCTAGGAAGTACGCCGGTTTTGTCCCAAAATCGTCGCACTTTGCTAATTTTCTAGGAAGTACGCCACATTTCAGGGAAGTGCGCCGCACATTTTACATCAGAATGTAACATAATGTTTTAAAAACCATTAAAACCATGACCATTTATACCAAATCATTTCTAACATAACTACAACTTTATTGTTGATTGTTTTTTATGTATAGACTATGGGAACACACGATGATGAGGCCGGATCATTATGATCCAAATGCTCTAGACAACATGAAACCATGGAAGAGGTATTGCTTCCACAAGTTCACCATGATTTCTTGCTATGGGAAGGATGTAACAAAGATGCAAAGTCTAGGTACAACACTAAATTGGCCCAATTGCTTCCTAGACACATTTACTCGCCTTGTATCGTAATCTGGGATGTGCTAAACAGAATGGATTGTGATGGAGAAATTGATGACATGTTAAGAATTAGGTTGCGTGAAGCTGGATCGGATGAAGAGATATTTACTTCGGTGGCCTGGATTAGAGCTTTTAAAATCAATAAACCAATTTATGCAGAGCTTTACCACGAGTTTTATTCGACTTATGAATTTGACAAAGTTTGTGCTGATGATGAATTGCAAACCAAGAAGATCATCAAGTTTAGACTTGGTAGACGTGCTCACAGTTTGACCTTGTTAGAATTTGCTCGAAGGTTGGGACTATACCAAGCGGTTAAGCTTAAGGAGGAAGGTTTTAATGTTTACTTTGAAGGAGGTTTGTGTAGTGATGAGCATTTTAACGCTCAGGATTATTAGTTAAGCATTAGTCGTGAGGAAAACCTTGGTTTATCTAGGAGTCACACTTCTACTATTAAGAAACCAATTTTGAGAGTGATTCACAAGATGATCACTTATGGTTTGTGTCAGAGGACGACTGGGTATGACAAGGTTCAGAAGAATGATTTATGGCTCTTGAGTATGTTTGATGCTAGACACCAAAATGGGTATGCAAATGTAGCTTGGGTGATTGCAAGATGGATGAAGAGGAAAGGAGCTGGAACTCAAAAAGAAAGTCAAATTTGCTATGGATAGTTTATCTCAAAGATTGCTAGGAAGTGCAGGGTGTTGACAGAGGATGTGGTGAGAAGTTTAAGTGCTCCAATTTATTGTAGAAATCTGGATACAACTACACTTAGAGATTTGATCAATTCTGATGGTAAACTTATTCTCGAGGATCCACAACCGGGTGTACCAAGAGTTGGTATCCCTAGACCTCTGAAAGCATCTATGCAGGATTTGTATGATAGGATGGGTAGGATGGAGATACGCCAAGAGGTGATAGAACGGATGGAGTATAGGCAGTCATATCACTAGGACAGGTACCAGGGAGTGTTTAAGCATATGGCTGGGGTTTACAGTGTTCCAATGCAGGGAGCCTATAACCCACCTGGTTATGCTCAGCCGGAGTATGACCAATATTATCAGCAATATCCAGCTCCGCCACCACAATATCCACCATAGTACCAGCAGCAACAGCATGATGATGATGAGTAGTGTCGAGATGACACGAGTTGGTTGTGTGACCGCATGTTTTGGGTCACTTGTGTTCTGAAAACAATTCTCTAAAACAATTATTATTATTATTATTATTATTATTATGGTGTGTAAATGCCCCTGTTGGCATTAAAACAATATTATCGTACTTTCTATTAATAATTAATTAGGATTATTGTTATTATTTATTTGTGAAATATTTATGTTTGCAACAGGAAAAAGAAAAAGAGAAGGACACATGACGAAATGACGTGAACCAAAGATTCAGAATATCAATTGAAAAGTATTATTTCACTTTCCCATTTTGTTTTTCTCTATAATATTTTCACATTGAGGAAAATGCTCATATTAAGTATGGGGGGAGATAAACTAGAAAAGCTAAAAAAAAGTTAAAAGAAAATCTTTTGAAAAATAACATTTTATTGATCACATATAAGCAATCTGACTTTGGATTGATAACATTACCAACATATTTATACCACCCAGATAAATTGTGAGGATTAGATTTTAAGAATTCAGATATCCATCTTTGATACCTAAGATGATTTTTATCTTTAGCTTTCTCGAGTTAAGGAGTGAGCAATTGCAAATATCTCATCCATCGTTACGGTTGTGTATATGTATTTTTGTCGCCTTTTCTGTAGCATTGGTATCGATTTAAAATTATATGAGTGTGCTAGTGATTTGTTAATTCTAGAACTTGTGCTTGAAATCTTTATGAGACCGCAGTAGGAACGCGTTCGCATGTTATAAACATTTTACTGACTACGAGGTGATAAAAATATAAATATAAGTAAACAATAATTTTGTTCAAAAAGATTTCTAATAAAATTGTCTGAAATTTTATCCGTACGAATTGAGGAACGTAAATGATGGTATTGTTGTTTAAATGATGTGCGAAGGTTACAAACTACTTAGTTCATTTGAAGTAGCGTGCTTATCCTAAGCATGAGAGGGGGGGGGGAAGCAAGTTTCCCCCAAGTTAAAGTGAAATAAGGCAAGAAAGAAAGCCAAAGTTCGAAAAAAGAATGATGTGAAGAATTAATTGGTTACATTACGGATAAGGTGAATTATGATTTTATTACAAACCCTTTTTCAACAAATAATAAATAATATCACTAAATACATTACCTCTTTTGATGTTTATGTTTGGTGCTTACGCCATGTCGGTGAAGTTTAGTTTCTTGTACAAGCCTATGGTAATTTGAATATCTCATCACTGCGCGTATGAGTGACTTCCATTTACTATCCATTTTACTAAATTGAGTGAGTGAAAAAAAATAAACTTATCTATAAAAATTCATGAGTTGTTTTGTCGCGTTATCTATGCTTGTGATCATTAATTTGTTTTGTTAAAACTAAATACTTTCGCTTTGATTTCTTGAGGGCAAGCAATAAGCTAAGTATAGGGGGATTTGATAATGCTCCAAATATACATAAAATATTCCCCGAAAACAGGTAAAATATATGCACTAACGCAAGAAATATTGCAAAGATAGTTGTTTGTTTATGTGTATATCATTTCAAGACCAAAAGTAAAGGAAAGGACTAACGATGCAAAGGAATCCAGTTAACTACACTAACGGACGTCATAAGAAGGAACTAGAAAATGAAATCAATGAAGAGTTAATGTTTGGGCCAAAATGTACGCCGCACTTGCCCATTGTGCGCCGCACTTGACAACGAATTTATGAGGATTTATTGATTACCAGAGTACGCCGCATAATTTATATTATGCGGCGTACTTTCCTGACAGTTACACATAAATCATTATTAGTGTCATTACTATGCAACCTTTGGCTTGCCCAACTCTTCCAACTGATGATAGGCATTCACCTATAAATAGAGGACGAAAATAGCTCCTCAAAGCATCCCTTGAAGCATTCTTCTCATCCCACTACATCTATAATCACTTCTCAATAGTTAGAAAAGTTGTCCTAGGTGAATTGTTGAAGAACCACCTTGTTCTTCATCATATTTTAGGTTATAATCAAAGGAAGTTGTTATTTGATCTCAGAAGGTTGTGTTAAGAAGTTGTTATAGTGGTTATAGTTGAAATTCCAAGTTGTTATAATATCCATTTGAAAGAAGGTTCTTATAAGCAGTGAAGTAATTGCTATTGAGTTTGGTATAAACACGTTTCTCTACTTTTATATTATGAATTCTGAATTGATAATGCTTGTTATGTGTTTTGAATCTATGAATATGGAGTAGCTTAACATGTTTGTTTGGGGATCATGAGGGAATTATAGATTAAACTTAGATAAACTAGTGAATTTTTGGAAACTATCAATATGAACTTGATATTTTTACACTTGGACTTATTAATCATCATTTGATCATCATACTAGTCCGGATATAGGTCGAAAGACTCCGACTATATGCTTGGTTTCCAAGTTTTTTGTCTATGACAACTAGATATTAGCCTTGTGAGGATTGGCTAATAAAATGATCATTAACCAAGGGTAAAAAGGTTTAACGCTTGAACTCATGTCTAACGAACTTGGTCAAGAAAGTTCATATTCCTATTTCCCAAACCTGAATCAAACTTAAAGCATTTTTATAATCAAAAGTAAAGGCCGAAAGGATTTTTGATTATAATAAATAGACAATCATTTCAGTAAACTACCCGTTTCTTTAATCGATTATACTATAATTCTTGACTCCATTATCCATCCAAGTTTATCTATAGTTGTTCTCATTCCCTAAACAAACATCATTTTATATCTTGAATTACCTTGAAATCTTTAGATCATGACAGTCTATAAGATTTACCCTTTTTTGTAGTATAATCAATCCTTTTTAAGAATTACCAATCCCGTGGAACGACATGGTCTTACCCTAAACCTATACTATAAATGGGGGTTTATACTTTACCCGTGTGTTAGTTGGAAATTAGATAAAACTAGTAATATAAATTTAAAGCTTTTATAACATGTAGGTTCTAAGTTTCACACAAATGATGAACTAGAGAGAGAAAGTCAGAGAAAGAAAGTGGAAGGGAGAAAACACATAGAAAACACACAAAATGTGTGTGTAAAATGATTCAACCAACACCCTCTCCATGTGTGGAGAGGGTTAATATACTTACATAGTTGGGTCGGGCCGGGCTTTCTATGGACTTTCCTTGGACTTTCTATAAGCCGGCCCGATTAGATTACTTAGATATTACATTGAATTGACTAACTATTACTAAGGCTCGTGAGATCGATAATGATCGTCACTTCACTAAAAACTGAATTCCTAACAATCTCCCCCTAAGGGGTAATCATAGAGATCTCTCCTTGTGACCTTGATCATTAATCGTTGAAGCTTCTTGTCTTGATCTTGAGTCCTTTTTGTGTAATAGTTGATCTTTTGTCTTGCTTATTTGCGTAGTGATCATTGACTTTAGGCTTGAGCTTGTTCCTTTATCTTAACTTGTATGTAAATATGTGATCTTGAGCACCTTGAGATCATCAACCAAGCATAATCTCTTTTTGCCATCTTGTAAACTTTGTCATCTTGTGAACTCGTGACTTTTAGACCGACATGCTCACATCTTTCTTGATTTGATAGCTTGAAAGCTTTAATGATGCCTCTTTCTTGAAGTTCTTTAACTTTAACACTTTGCCACTCTGAGAAAAATGTTCGGTTATCAGAGTGACGGAAACTTCTTTGAAATTCTTTGACTTTAATGCTTCATCACTTAGCGGAAGTCTTGAAATATGTACTTGAGCTTTCATGATGTCTTTATGTTTGTCGGTCGGGTATGAGCATGTGGCTATGAATCTGTGAGTCAGCTGGAACCAGGTACCTCCATGACCATCTTTAAGTATCCTGCATTAAAATCAGTTAGCAATAAAGCGGGGGGATGAATATGGCTTTGTCATTCGCCCGTGTTTGGTTGGAGTAACCTTCCAATCCGTGAGGATCAACCTGTGATAAGGTAGATTCAATTTAAGAAGAATCTCACAGACAAAATTTCCAGCTGAAGTATCGAATCTTTCTAACATATATGTATTAGATTCATCAAACTCAGCATGTTCTTATTACCAGAACGTCTCAAAGCAGACATCACGATAAGAGTAAATCAGTGAGTTACTATCTTACCGATTGAAGTACAAATTGATTTGAAAAGTATTAAGTTGATACAGTACGTCCTCCATAAAGTGACGAAGTATTAAAGTTAAAGAATATCAAGAAGGATGGTTACACATACTTTCAACCTCAAGAATGAAGAATATGAGTAATCTTTAACAACAAGAATTAGAGAGAGAAAGTGGGAAGGAAGAAAGTATTTCTAGTGAGAGAAAGAAAAAGAAAAGAAATGCAATAACTATGTGAAAAATACAACCAATCAACCACCTCTTCAAGGCATGGAGAGGTGTTATATACTTACAATGGATCGTAGGCTTGGGCCTTCATGGGTTTATCCATGGGCTTTTAGCTAACAAACTATGTAAGTTTCCAAAAATTATTTAACGAGCTAACGACTGTTATCTATGGAAGTGACCGACATTTTTGTGTTTCTAACAATCTCCCCCTAAAGGAGGTCACTCCATTTTACAAAATTTAAAACTAGCTAACAAACTATGTAACTTCAATCATTAACTTGTGATTTGATGTAGTGATCATTGACTTTAGGTTTGAGTTTGTTCCTTTATCTTGAATGTGAAAACGTTATCTTGAACACCATGAGAATATCAACCGAGTATAACCTCGTTTCGCCATCTTGTAAACATTGCCATCTTGTAAACTTGTGACTTCTGGACCAACATGCTCATACATTTCTTGATTTGTTGACTTGAAAAGCTTTAATGTTGCATCTTTCTTGAAATGCTTTAACTTTAACACTTCGTCACTTCAAGAAAGATGTTTGGTATCAGAGTGACAGAAACTTCTTTGAAACTCTTTGACTTTAATACTTCGTCACTTCAAGAAAGACGTACGGTATCAAAGTAGTAGAAGTCTTGAAACATGTACTTGAGCATTCATGATGTCTTTATGTTTATCGGTCGGGTATGAGCATGTGGCTATGAATCGTGACTCGTCAGGAATCAGCTGCACCAATCATCAGGAGTACATGCAGGTTTAGGTTAGTAATAATCAACAGATATGGACGAGAGTATCTTTGTCACTTTGTAAAATACGGTTTCAATAACCACAGTTCCCCGTTGATCAGTATAAATACAGCATGTGATCAGGTAGAATTCTGAAGAATTTCCTTGATAGGGTTTCGCAGCTGCACTAGCCGCTCTCATTACCGGGGTATTCAAAAGCAGGACACACTGTATGAAGTGAACCGTGCAAGATGAGTGTCTACACTGATTGAATAGAAAAATCGTTTTAAAAATCAATCGACGTGTCACTTGATTAAAGTGTTTTGTCGACAATCGAGAGTTGTTAATATATCAAAAATAATCTATCATCAATCGTTCAATTCATACTGAACAAGTTTAATTATATTATAGGGCACATATTTAACAAGTTTGCAAATTCAGAAGAAACAAAACTAAAATCCGCGCCGGAATCAAAAAGTATTGAAGCAAAGTGATCGTTTATAGAAAATGTACCCGTCACGACTTTCGGATCCTGCACAGCCTCATTAGCATTCATATTAGCGTTGTACGCCTTCCCGCGAACCTGATTCCCACCACCACGGTTATTTCGGTTCCCTTCAATAGCTAACTGATTACCAGATTGACCAGGTGCACGATTTAACTTAGGACAGGTAGGCTTGATGTGGTCTGGGCTCCCACACTCATAACAGACCCTTTGATTCTGATTTCCTTTCACAGCATTCAACGGAGCAACATACTTGGGTTCCCGGCAATACTTAGCAAAGTGACCCGGTCTTTGACAATTAAAGCACAACTTACAGTCCCCGCCAACAGGGTGATGAGCATTACACTTGTTGCACCTTGGATAGTCCACATACTCTTTTCTAGGAGGAGCCGCCGCAAACCCCGCTACTACCTTTGACCTTTTGTTGTCCCTCCCAGACCCCGACGACTTACTTCCTTGATCATCAGCTTTCCTCTTGTCGTTTTCTTTGACCAAAGTCCCACAGCTAATCGCCTCCTCAGTCAAAATACTAGCTCTTGTAACAGCAACCTGAATAGTTGCCGGCTGAACTGCCTTCACCATCCCTCTGATCTCCGGTGCTAGACCTGCAATATACCTCTTAATCCTTGATGACTCAGGCGTCACCATATGTGGCACTAATCTAGCTAGCTCGTGAAACCTGTCGGTGTAGGCAGCATGGTTGCCTCCCACCATTCTATGGTTCCAAAGTTCCAATTCCAACTTTTCCAATTCATGCTCCGGACTAAACTCTTCCTTCATCAAAGCTTTGAAATCGTTCCAAGTCATGCCATTAGCTGCATCTCTACCTCTGATCTGTACCTGACCTTTCCACCATGTTAGTGCTTTATTCACCAAAGAGCTGGCAGCATACTTCACCCTCTGGTTATCTAGACAGCCGCTATTGTCAATCACCGTTTCTATTTTCTCAAACCAACGAGTAAGTGCCACTGCACCTCCCTTCCCATCATATTCCTTGGGTCCACACGCCTGGAAGGTCTTATAAGAACACCCGTTATTGGCTTGGTTATTAGCTTGGCCACCATTGGCATTCTGAGCATTGTTGACATTTGCAGTCACTTGGTTGACAATCTGGGGAATGATGTTCTGAAGCTGCTCAGCTATGAGAGTAGCTATGTTGGGCTGATCGCCAGTTTGTCTAGTATTCACCATTCTGACAATATTGACCGAATTAATTAAGCAAGGAAGAATAGGGTTTCCTAGACCTATCATCCTAACACTTACAATATATTACTACCACATATGCATGTATATATAAACATATTCGCAATTAAATCAGAACATAAACATAGAATAAACAACAAGACATTGATAATTGCATTAAGGTCACAAGTCCACGTGTGTGATACCTTTATAATTATGTTGGCCACCATAATTATAACTGCGTCTTTTGCACACGTGTACTTACTTCCAAACTACACCTCTCAATGATAGCATGCATTTCATATAGCACCAAATTTCACATATCAAGGATAATCAAATAATTAATAACACATATTCCAATTATCAAGAAGGATAATAAAATGGAAGAAACATAGGTGTCATAAGATTAGGGCAAATTTAACCTAGTTTCACTACGAGAAACATAAACCCTAATACGCATCTACTTCCAGGACTCCTAGGTTATAGTCTAGGTTCAACCACCTAATTCTCTATAACCTTGGCTCTGAATACCAATCTGTCACACCCCGCCAAGGCGGAAACGCAAGGCGCGACATAATAGGATATTAACATAGCACATGGTATCTTTATAGAGAAATACTAAATAGGGTAATAAATGCAAAGACACAACGTGTCATGAAAACATCCACAATCCAACGACAATGTAAGGGTGATAGGGGTTACCATCCGTACAAGTCTTACAATATCAAAACAAAGTCTAAAAATCAAATCAACATATTGTTCAAATAAAACAGCATAGCAAAATCATAGATCTTCAACTTGCATCTTATGGTCTCACTAGCAACTCTCCTAGCCTCAATGCTTATTACTTGAAGTACCTGAAAACGATGCTAAAACACGTCAACACTAGGTTGGTGAGATGTCATAGGTTTTAGACACCAACCTCAAAACATTTCAAAGACAATTCAAACATTACTGTGATAAAGATAAAAAGTTGCATAGCATATCATGAACTATCACATACTACAAATCATTCAGCTCAATTCAACACAGTTCACATCAATATAGCTCAAACAAAATAGTTCAGTTCAAAAGAAGCTCGGCTCAACCCAAGTGAGGAAGGAATGATCCAACGATCCAATCCAACCCTGCTCCACTTGTCATTCTCATTCAACACATAGCAAGTAATAGTCATAAAGCACATGCATTTTCAGCTCAACCATCAAATATCACAGTAATAAAACATTCAATACTCATTGCATCGTTTTCACCCCAATGAAAGATCTTAGAAAAGATAGGGGCTATGACACTCACCTGCTGCGCTGCTACAAGCAATTATACTCCTTGCTCAAAACTATAACATATAAACTTTCGTTACAATTGGCAAACTAAAATGCTTAAACCAACGTATCAACCCTAATTGATGGATTATTATATTCTAGTCATATTCCTACCACATTTTCTTATCATTTTGTAACACTTTTTAACCTTTTATACCTTACACACTTGTACCTCACCCTTTACAAATTTTCTGCATAAAATGTATATTTTTCACCCGACAAGTGTGACCAAAAACCCCAACCAAATGGTGTCCAAAAATTCTACCAAAAATTTACAGACTTCCTATATGTCTTATGAGACCCCAAAAGTTGCCCCATAAACCCTACCCTTTTATAAACCTCAATTAGAAAATTGTTTTCACAAACTGACCCAGATTTGCCCGAAAAACTGACCTCCCAAAAGTTTGGTACAAGCTGACCACTTTAAAATTATTATTATTTTCTAAAAAAATTCAGAGACCTCACACAATATATGAATTAACCACAAACCAAGTTTTAGCTTCCAGTATGAAGTCTAAGTATTTTATAAAAATTCAAAATCAAAAGTCAGAAAATTCGCAGTTTTGGTGACGAGTCTTGCAACTGATATTTGACCGACTTCCCGACCTCAAAAACTGTTGGGGCCGGATTTTCTGAAAAGTAGACTCGAAAAGCTACAGTTTAAAAAAAATCAGTTCAATTGCATTCTCCATCTAGGAGATATGCGTCCGTGAAGTTGGACAAACTTTTCTGCCAGAATTTCAATTCCGAATTTAACCTACTTAACCCTCATAACACCATTAATATAATCCTAATCATGCATTAAGCATCACCATAACACTAATTACCCATTAAAATCAGTAATTTATTAAAACCCCTAATTTTTTATAAACCCTAATTAATTTTTCTATAATTAACTCTAATTCCATCAAGACTAGATTACAAAATTAATATAGTGACTAAAGATTAAACATGGCTTACCTTGGTAAAAAAAAATTTTTTTTTTTTTGATTCCTTCTTGCTGCCGACGATCACAAGGGGAGGAGGGGAAAAATGGTTAAATGTTCCCTAAATCTTGTATTTATACCCTTAATATCCTATTTAAATTAAAACTCTAATTATTATTTATTTTTTTCCTCCAAACCGACTAAATCAATCGGCCCATTTTTTTATATATATATATATATATATATTTTTTTTAATTAAGTGATTTTACTAATTACCTTAAATTTTTTTGTAATTATTTAAGTCCATATAACTATACCTTTTTATTTAAACGTAAATTACCACGCTTTCTAAAAATAACTTTTCATTTCTAAACTCACTTTCTAAATATGGAAAGTTACACATAACTTCCATATTTCTTTTCACACTTGCTCAAAATCTCATGCTCATATGATAAGATGATCATCAAATTTCTAAAATAATCTCATTCACGCTCATAACTTCTCATTTCTAGTCAAATAATCACCAAATCACATAAATTCACATAAAATAACACACAATTAGAATCTAAGAGCACATTCTAACCTGATCAAATCACGCGGTTGCTACATTATCCCCACCTTAAGGGAATCTCGTCCCGAGATTCAACTAGTGCTTTCCACATCACGGCTCGCAAACAAATGAGGATACTTCGACTTCATATGGTCCTCACGTTCCCAAGTATACTCTGGGCCACGCTTAGAGTCCCATCTAACTTTCACAATCGGGATCCTACTACGCTTTACTCTCTTAATTTCTCGATCCATTATCTCTACAGGCTCTTCAACAAAACGCAAGGTCTTGTCGACTTTAATTTCATCTAAAGATACATGCAATCCTTCCTTGACCAAACACTTCTTCAAGTTAGACACATGAAATGTGTCATGCACACCAACTAACTCATCAGGCAACCTTAATCGATAAGCAACTGGCCCGATCCTCTCAAGGACCTCAAACGGACCAACATACCTAGGTGATAATTTCCCTTTCTTTCCGAAACACATAACACCTTTCCAGGGCGACACTTTTAACAACACTCTATCCCCTACATTAAATTCTGCCACTTTCCGACCGCTATCAGCATAACTTTTCTGACGATCTCTCGCTATTTGAAGCTTCTCTTTAATTACCACTACCTTGTCAGTCGTTTCCTGCACCAACTCAGGACCGATCAAACTACCTTCACCAATCTCAGCCCATAAAACTGGTGACCTACACTTTCTTCCATATAGAGCCTCGAATGGAGCACATCGAATGCTACTATGGAAACTATTATTATAAGAAAACACAACCAGCGGTAGATGAATATCCCAGTTGCCACTAAAATCTATAGCACAAGCTCGCAGCATATCCTCCAAGGTCTGTATCGTACGCTCACTCTGTCCATCAGTTTGAGGATGATAAGCAGTGCTCATATCTAGCCGTGTTCCCAACGCTTTCTGAAATGTCTGCCATAGTCGCGATGTAAACCTCGCATCGCGATCTGAAATGATCGATACTGGAACACCATGATGCGCAACAATTTTGTCCAAATATACCTTTGCCAGCTTCTCAGTACTAAAATCCTCCCGAATAGCTATGAAGTAAGTTGACTTAGTTAACCTATCCACCACAACCCATATTGCATCATGACCACTCCTCGTTCTAGGCAACTTTGTTATAAAGTCCATAGTAATGTTTTCCCACTTCCATTCTGGTATCTCAGGCTGTTGCAATAAGCCTGATGGTCTTTGATGCTCGGCTTTTACCTTAGCACAAGCCAGACACTTGCTAACATACACCGCAATGTCCTTCTTCATCCCTGGCCACCAATACATATCTCTTAAATCATAGTACATCTTATCTGCACAGGATGTACCGAGTACCTAGATTTATGCGCCTCATCCATTATAACTGTCCTTACACCTCCCATCAATGGAACCCATATCCGATCCATAAAGTACAAGATTCCATCCTCTTTCTTTTCCATCTGCTGAGCTAAGTTATACAACTTTTCTTCCCGTACGTCCTCCTGACTTAAAGCTTTACTTTGCGCCGTCAAAATCATACCTCTCATCCCGGACTGGATGGTTAATGCCATTGCCCGTACTTGCCTAGGCTTCAACCTCTCTTTTCTACTAAGTGCATCTGCCACCACATTGGCTTTACCCGGATGGTACCTTATCTCACACTCATAATCACTAAATAATTCGATCCACCTCCTCTGACGCATATTCAACTCTTTCTGATCGAAGATGTGCTGCAAACTCCTGTGATCTGTGTAAATTACACTCTTTGTACCGTACAGATAATGCCTCCATATCTTCAAAGCAAACACCACAGCTCCTAATTCAAGATCATGTGTAGTATAGTTCTTCTCGTGAATCTTTAACTGTCTTGATGCGTAGGCAATCACCTTGTTTCTTTGCATCAAAACGCAACCCAATCCTCTATTCGAAGCATCACAGTACACTACAAAATCCTCTACTCCATCGGGAAGTGATAAAATAGGTGCATCACACAACTTACTCTTCAACAGCTGAAAGGCTTCCTCCTGCTCCGCACCCCACTCGTACTTCTTATTCTTCTGAGTTAGCAAAGTAAGCGGTTTTGCAATGCTAGAGAAGTCAGCAATGAAACGCCGATAATACCCTGCCAAACCTAAAAATGACCGAACTTCAGTAGGCGAAGTTGGGGCTTTCCAATTCTTCACTGCCTCAACCTTTCTTGGATCCACGTGTATACCCTCCTGGTTAATCACATGACCTAAAAAGTGTACCTCTTGCAGCCAAAATTCGCACTTGGAAAACTTAGCAAACAGCTTCTCCCCTCTCAATAACTCTAAAACCAACCTCAAATGGTCTTCGTGTTCTTCTTTCGTCTTTGAGTAGATCAAGATATCATCTATGAACACTATCACGAACTTATCTAGATATAGCTTACATACTCGGTTCATCAGGTCCATAAACACTGCTGGGGCATTAGTCAATCCGAAGGGCATCACTGTAAACTCAAAATGACCATATCTAGTTCTAAAGGCTGTTTTCGGTATGTCTTCTTCATGCACACGAAGCTGGTGATATCCCGATCTAAGGTCTATCTTAGAAAAATAACGCGCCCCCTGCAACTGATCAAACAAGTCGTCTATTCTAGGGAGAGGATATCGGTTTTTAACAGTCAACTTGTTTAATTCTCTATAATCAATACACATCCGAAACGAACCATCCTTCTTCTTCACAAATAGCACAGGCGCTCCCCATGGGGAATGACTCGGTCTGATAAAACCCTTGTCTTGTAACTCTTGAAGTTGACTAGACAATTCTTGCATCTCTGACGGTGCTAGGCGGTAAGGGGACCTTGCTACAGGTGTCGCCCCCGCCACCAGATCTATTCGGAATTCTACCTGCCTTAGGGGTGGTAGACCAGGCAAGTCTTCTGGAAACACATCAACATACTCTCGCACTATAGGAATATCGTCTATCTTTGGTTCATCCACCTTCACATTCATCAAGATTTTGTTTTTCCCTACTGCTCATTCTCCCTGAATCCTAAGCGTTTCACCTCCTACTATAGGTATCTCTACTACTTTCTCATGACAAATAATTACCGCTTTATTTCGAGCTAACCAATCCATACCCACTATGACATCAAAACTTCCATGTCCTAGTGGAATCAAATCAATAGAAAACATGGAATTTCCTAATTCTAGTTTGCAATCAAAGAAGTATTTCAATCACATACCCGGGACTAACAATACCAGGGCACATATTTAACAAGTTTGCAAATTCAGAAGAAATAAAACTAAAATCCGCGCCGGAATCAAAAAGTATTGAAGCAAAGTGATCGTTTATAGAAAATGTACCCGTCACGACTTTCGGATCCTGCACAGCCTCATTAGCATTCATATTAGCGTTGTACGCCTTCCCGCGAACCTGATTCCCACCACCACGGTTATTTCGGTTCCCTTCAGACCACGTGCACGATTTAACTTAGGACAGGTAGGCTTGATGTGGTCTGGGCTCCCACACTCATAACAGACCCTTTGATTCTGATTCCCACCACCACGGTTATTTCGGTTCCCTTCAATAGCTAACTGATTACCAGATTGACCAGGTGCACGATTTAACTTAGGACAGGTAGGCTTGATGTGGTCTGGGCTCCCACACTCATAACAGACCCTTTGATTCTGATTTCCTTTCACAACATTCAACGGAGCAACATACTTGGGTTCCCGGCAATACTTAGCAAAGTGACCCGGTCTTTGACAATTAAAGCACAACTTACAGTCCCCGCCAACAGGGTGATGAGCATTACACTTGTTGCACCTTGGATAGTCCACATACTCTTTTCTAGGAGGAGCCGCCGCAAACCCCGCTACTACCTTTGACCTTTTGTTGTCCCTCCCAGACCCCGACGACTTACTTCCTTGATCATCAGCTTTCCTCTTGTCGTTTTCTTTGACCAAAGTCCCACAGCTAATCGCCTCCTCAGTCAAAATACTAGCTCTTGTAAAAGCAACCTAAATAGTTGCCGGCTGAACTGCCTTTACCATCCCTCTGATCTCCGGTGCTAGACCTGCAATATACCTCTTAATCCTTGATGACTCAGGCATCACCATATGTGGCACTAATCTAGCTAGCTCGTGAAACCTATCGGTGTAGGCAGCATGGTGCCATTCTATGGTTCCAAAGTTCCAATTCCAACTTTTCCAATTCATGCTCCGGACTAAACTCTTCCTTCATCAAAGCTTTGAAATCGTTCCAAGTCATGCCATTAGCTGCATCTCTACCTCTGATCTGTACCTGACCTTTCCACCATGTTAGTGCTTTATTCACCAAAGAGCTGGCAGCATACTTCACCCTCTGGTTATCTAGACAGCCGCTATTGTCAATCACCGTTTCTATTTTCTCAAACCAACGAGTAAGTGCCACTGCACCTCCCTTCCCATCATATTCCTTGGGTCCACACACCTGGAAGGTCTTATAAGAACACCCGTTATTGGCTTGGTTATTAGCTTGGCCACCATTGGCATTCTGAGCATTGTTGACATTTGCAGTCACTTGGTTGACAATCTGGGGAATGATGTTCTGAAGCTGCTCAGCTATGAGAGTAGCTATGTTGGGCTGATCGCCAGTTTGTCTAGTATTCACCATTCTGACAATATTGACCGAATTAATTAAGCAAGGAAGAATAGGGTTTCCTAGACCTATCATCCTAACACTTAAAATATATAAATTACTACCACAAATGCATGTATATATAAACAAATTTCGCAATTAAATCAAACATAAACAAGAATAAACAACAAGACATTTGATAAATGCATTAAGGTCACATTCCCACGTGTGTATAACCATTATAATAATGTTTTTTTTATCAAAGATCAGTTAGATTCTACCCTCAATATATCTGCAATATTAGACTCATAAGGACAAACCAACAAACTAGCATACTTGACTGATTTTTGGTCTAAATTGCTCAAAAGCTATTCCAAAGACTGTTAACTCAAAACAGATATATAATGATGCAAGTGAAACTGATTTTCATCACAAAAAACAAACCTCAAGAAGGATTTTAGGAAAATTTATCAAATAAGCAGTTTGTAATACTCTTGTGATTCTCTATGAATCCATTGGGATTACTTCCAATCCCTTAAGATTTTTTAAACAACATAAGTTCTATGTCACACCCCGCCAAGGCGGAAACGCAAGGCGCGACATAGGATATTAACATAGCACATGGTATCTTTATAGAGAAATACTAAATAGGGTAATAAATGCAAAGACACAACGTGTCATGAAAACATCCACAATCCAACGACAATGTAAGGGTGATAGGGGTTACCATCCGTACAAGTCTTACAATATCAAAACAACGTCTAAAAATCAAATCAACATATTGTTCAAATAAAACAGCATAGCAAAATCATAGATCTTCAACTTGCATCTTATGGTCTC
>BQNB010105415.1:0-23608 GCA_026074375.1 Tanacetum coccineum
TATTAATATGAGCGTGGGGATTTTCCCTCTCATAACCGTGAAACGGGTTAGCTTGAACTAGTTGTAACAAATTCGTTTTGATCTCAAAATGATCCGCATTAATTTTTGGTAAAACGATAGCTTCTCCATACCCTTCCGTGGGTGCACGGAGTAACTCTTCCATTGTATGTTTCGCCATTGGTGCAACTTCAACGATAATACAAAGCTCGGGTTCGACTATGTTTGGAGCACGTCTTCTTTTTTGACGTCTCAGAATAGTTACGTTCGAATTATTTGGAAAATTGGAATTTCTAGTGCGCATGCACTAAACAAACAAAAATGATAAAAGAAAATATTTTTGTTTACCGAATAATCAACAAACTTAGGGTAACTCTCTTAAGTAAAATAAATTTTACAAAAGAGGTGCGCCTTTTTTGTAAGTGACACAAACGGTGATTTTTTTGAATCTTTGGTTCGGGAACTTATTGATGGATAATACTTCAGTTGAAAGTATTATTTGTTGGTGTTCTTTTACCAACTTTGTAAAATTTTTATTTCTTATAAATTCACAAGAAAAATCGAAAAATCCGGAAGAGCAAATATTTTTGTATTTATTTAACTTTTACATATACTAATAAGAAAAAAAAATATTTTTTACTTTTTATATTTTTAATTTTTTTTTTTAATTTTTGATTTTCTCAAAAGCGTAACTTTCGAAAACGAAAGGTTCTTCAAACCACGATCGACAAATCCAAACAAAGGAATCTTAATCACAAATCCCCGGCAGCGGCGCCAAAAACTTGGTGTACAGTTTTAATACGTATAATATAACGATAATGAAATTCCTAAAACTACCCTTGAGGAGAAAGGTAGTAAGAAAAATCACACGAAAATATAATACGTAAGAAACCGGTAAGCGATTATAGGGTCGTTTTACCAAAGATTTATGAAATTGAGACCTCGTTTGTTATTTGGACAATGACTTGAATTGGTTTGAAGATGATTTGTTTTCTAAAATCCTAATAGTGAGCAAATAAATGCATAATTAAACCTAACTACGAAAAAAACGATAACCGAGAGTAATTTAAGCCTAAATACTTTTCTAAACTTTTTCTAATTCTAATTAACTATTTAAAAGTAAAAAGCTAAGGAAATTCTTAACCGAGAGTAATTAAGAGCCAAAAACAAGAAAACGCGAACGGGGTTCGAATCCCGTTCTTTAAAATTAATAACGGAAGTAAATTTCAAACCTAAGCCTAAATATGAAAAAATTTAAAATTTTATAAAAAAGACAATTATTTTTTTTGAATATTTTTATCTATTTCTATGGATATTTTTAAAGTTTATAACAAAATTAATTCACGAAAAATGTAAAACTTTAAGCTAAAACTCCTAAAAAATTTATAAAAATAGCTAATGATAAGTAGTATGCAGGAAAAATAAGAAATCCTAAATTTCTAAACTTAATAAGCCGGGAAAAAGCTTTTAAGCACTTGAAGTGCTTTTCTATAACAAAACGTAAAAAGGTGGTAAAAGAATAAACTACTCACCTTATGACGTAAAAGTCCCAAGGGCGCAGTGGTTAGTGTGTTTGTGTGTGGAGTGTTATAAAAAGGGTAGAGGCTAAGTTGAGGTCGGGGGTTCGAGTCTTGCTTAACCCCAACTTCCTTGGTTTCCTCTTTTTATTTTTTTTGCAAAAACCTAAAAAGCAAAGTTGTAAAACAGCTTATAATAAGCTATTTTTGTGAAAACAACTTTTCTAAAAGTTAATCAATAAGCCATTAAATGAGCTAAAAATAGACAGAAAGTACTTAACTACTTTTTTTTTACTTTTTACAAAACTTAATAAGCTGAAAACTAAAATAAGCTAAAACAAGGACTGAATAAGCTATTATTAGACTAAAACTGACCTAATAAGCTAAATTTAACTAGAAATAATCAAGCCATAAGCTAAGGATTTCAAATAAGCACTTATAAGAAATCTGCATAGCAAACAGGCCAAATGGCTAACTTTGAGCTTATTTTTAAATAAACTAAAGGATCCTTATGGGTTTCTAACTTATTCTACCTTAAGCCTTAACCAAAAACCTACATTAAACAACTTTTAAAAATCATTTTGAAAATTAAATGCTTATTGAAAAAGCTCCTTGAAAATTGCTAATTTTCTCAGTTTGTACTGAGTTTGAAAAAGACAAAATGCCATTCTTCGGCTTAAAAACAGATAGACAAATAAGCTATTTTATAAAAACTATGTTCAAAAAGATGATAATTAACCTACAAACTACTTGTAAACTAAAAATCAAATCCTAAAAACTAAATTTACCCTCTGAAATCTAAGATTGAAAAAAGCCATTTTTCATTCTAAGCTACTGATGCAGTTTGCACAAAATTGACCCAAATCCATATGAAACTTGTGCAGGTTTAAAGACTTGCTTTATACACTTTTTAAAGTACTAAACTAAATGCATAATGAGTAATAAAACTAGCTAGAACCAACTAGAGCTTAAGTTGCTTATGCAACTGAACTAAATCTAAAAGAAGCTAATCATTACTCATAAGCATTAATTAAAACAGAATTAAACTATCAAAGCTATTTAATCCTACTTTTATAAACCTTATATGAGTTTTAAAATGAAATCCAGGGACCAAAATGGCTTCAAGCAGTACTAACTCAGGTTAGTACTGCTTGACCCAAACACCCCCTTATTTTCTTAAAAGTCATTTTTAGCTTATAAAATTAAGATTCAATACACAAACTAGTAATACTAGATAGTGACAAAGCAAGAACAGGCTTATTGAACAGATTTTAACAATAAAATAAGCTAGATTAATAAGCTAACCACTAAGCTAATTTTTTTTTGCTTCTTAATTGTTTTAAGACAAATTAGGAGCATACTAAGATCTAAGTTGAAAATAAGTCATAATAAGCATCTAACATCTATACTAAGCAACAATAAGCTAGAGTAAACAACAATTATCAAGCAATAAGCAAAAAATGATCAGATTAAGCTATTATGCAATATTTAATCTACAAAAAATAAAATGAAGTCTTACATAAGCCTCTACACTAAACAAGGCTTTAATATTTTGCTCTTAGAGCTATCAACAAGCTCCAGCTTATCCTAGGATAAGTTGGTAGGGTCCTGGAAGTCCTTCCATTATTGACTTCCCTTCCAATAACAAGCTTACGTAAATTTAGGGTTGAATTTGAATAAGATAAGCTCAACTAAGCTTTTAAGAGCTTAGTTGAGTAATTAGCTAGCTTAAAAGTAGATATGATAACTTATTAAGAGATTATTGAATAGTTGAAAACTTATTTAAACCATTACATGTTAGGTAAAAACAAATTAAATCACAAGATTTAAGAGTGAGCTACAATTTTATTAATAAAACTGAATTACAATGCTTTAAAAAGAGATTACAAATATTTAAAATGACATTTAAACTAAAAATTACAATAAGCTACGTTTACACTAAGGCTATATTAAATTAAGTTTCCTTTTCCATGTGGGAGAGGCAGGACATGTATTTATAGCTAGAGATAGATGCTTCTAGGTCTTCAAGTTTGTTAGACGCTCCTCTTAATCCAAACCCTTCATTCCTTGCCAATCATTAGATCTTTAGTCTTCCCCGTTGGATCAATATGTGATCACATGGATTGCCAGCGTGGCATTCCTTATGTGAGAGGCTTTGTGCTTCTTTTACATTGATTTTAGTGCAATATTCCCCTCAAAGTGTGTTTGTTTGCAATCCCGCGTGTCATTCTTGATGGTGTCTTGGCCAATAAGAGGCTTTGGTGACATTTTGCTTTGCTGAATAGGCACTTTGTACTAAGAATCTTCTGACCCCGTCATTAATTGAAAGGGTGTGGGTTAATTATGATTTAACTTGAGCTGGGTGAATTGGGGGAGATGGTGAACAGTAAAAACTATTTTTCTCGCCCCCCAAATGTTATACGACTTGTGTTTAACCCAGGGATTTAGGTGGTTGACTTAGGCTCGAGGAATTGGGTTTGGGCTGTTTGGTTTATGTGGGCTCGGGTACAAGAGTTTAAGGGATTTATAATATAAAGAGTTAACGATATTTAGTTCTTTATTAAAGAAGGACTAACGATGTTATCAATTTAGGGCTTTTTGTGAAATTGGTTTTAACATTAAGGCTCATTTAGGTATTCTAAGGGTTTTGGCATTTTGTGAGTTGACCAAGGGTTGACCAAGGTTGTCTTAGTTGACCTTTTGCTAGAAACTTCCGGCTCTTGTGCACTCTATCCGTTCCCTTGTTCGTGTTTGTCCGGTTTTGACCGTTTTCTTGTGATTTTTGCAATATTCTTACGTACACATCACAAATGACAAAACAAACAATATACAAGCATAATTTGCACAATTTGTTCATTTTAAGGCCATTTTTGGTATAAAAAGGATATGTGATTTCTCATATATCAATCGTCGTATGCTAACCACCATCCCTCTTGAGATTGTCAAGCTCATAGGTTCTGTCATCTTTTGTTTTCTTCTTTATTTATTTTTATTATTCAACACGTTATGTTCGGATAAGCAAGAACTAAGTGGGAGGGAAAACACACTTGTTCATATATAGTCTTTCACCAAATACTCTTAAGAACTCACAAATGTGATTCTTATTCCCTAGAATCCGATTCAAACGAACCTTTAACCTACTGACTCATTTCGTTTTCCATCACACATGTACACCTCGTTCACACAAACCAAATTGGTGACCAAGATTGTAACCTGACTCTTACCTTAACTTCACTATTAGGACTAATACCTCCTCAAAAAAGAACATTCATTTCTTTTTCCATAAGAACACTTATTTCTTTTTCCACAACACAAGTACACCTCGTTCACACAAACCGATTGGGTTCTTGTCTCCTACCATAACACACTAGTACACCACGTTCACATATTCTCAAGAATTCACAAATGTGATTCTTATCCACTAGAAACCAACTCACAAGAACACTCAACTTTTATTCTAACACATAAGTAAACATTGTTCACATAAACCACAATTAGTTCTAATCTCTTACCCTAACTTCACCATTAGGATCAATACCTCCTCAAGACAAGAACACTTCACTTTTTTGAATATCCTCGTTACTAGAATCTTCAACCCTTAAGTCAACCTTACAAGAACGTCGTCTACCACACACTCAAACCTTACAACTATACCTTACTCTTGATAGTAATATTTAGTTTGGCAAACTTCAAATCGTCACAAACATGATACTTAAAACATATAACTACACAATCTTCACTATCTTCACTTGAAGAACATCATCACCCTTACCAACAAATGTTGGTTCTCACTTGAAAACTCCCACGCCAAAGAAATTATCTCCTCAAGAACATTTCACACTTATCCAATAATCATTACAAGTGATCCTTTCGTTTTATTTCCCCAATTGAGTCTTTTAGTTTATTTCCAGTTACTAGAAAGTGAAGAACATAAAGAAGATATTCAATTTTCAAGTGTTATTGAGTCAATACATTGTTGTGTCTTTCATTTTTCATTCACTATGAAAGAACTACCACCTCGTCTCACATATCCACCTTTATTCGTCAACAATGACAACCAACAATGCACTTGTTACACTAGGATCACATGCAACCAATCACTCTTGTCATTATTAGTGTAAACGATATATTATTCTAAACTGTCTTTGCAAACCTTAGCTCAACACCTTCCCTCTTCGTTCTCACTCATCCTTTCCCACTTTCCATTATATGAATTGCTTTTATTTACATCTAGGTGCATATTATTTTTTAATATATTTATTCTTGTCATAATATAACTACTTTCGAGTATATATTTTGACATGACGTATTAAAATATTATTGACATCAATTTACTTTTACATGTCATAATTTTTATTTTACTATTATTAGTATTTTTTTCTAAGAACATACTTAGAATATGTCTTTTCAACAAATCAAACACACTACGTATTCAAATCATGTTTTTTCATATCACCCTTATCATCAACATTTTGTTCGAATCAAAGTCTTACAACAATGTTTCTCCTAAAACACCCCACACATGAAAAGCACACATAATGCTTAACAAATAAACTTTGAGGATTTAGGAATCTCTTAATACAACCCTTGACGAAAGTCTATCCGAAATCAAATCATCATCTTTGGTAGATAATGATTTCTTAAGGAACGTATCGTTCTAAAAATGATAGTACTCCTTATCCGAATGAGATATTGGACGATGTCGTTCTCATAACAATGGTGTGTCAACCTATAAATAAATTTTGTTCTCATTTATTAAAGTTGGTGTGATTGGTTGGATAAATTTGGTGTCAATTGAGTCTTAGTCATCAAGCATGTGTCTTGGTTCTTTTTATTTAGGTTTTTATTATTTTCTAAAAATTAGAATTGCATGTGTCTAATTTCCAACATTTCTTAAAGGTGTCATAATTTATAGTACTCATACCTAAGACATGCATATCATGTTCCCCGATAGTATATTACTATATGTATTTTTGCTATCATGATCTCTTTTATGATTTCTGTTACTATATGTACTTTTGATATCATAATTAATAATGTTGCTATCTTACTATGTGAGATTAGTATTTTTAACACTTGCTATCATGATGTTTAACATCTTTATGACTTGGTATATTATCTTTTTTAGACCATTACTTGTTATTGTTTATGATTGAAGTGTTTACATGCTAAGTGCTTTGGCTAAGTGCTTTGGATTATGGCTACAAAACTAGGTTTTGCCTATTTTTAAGGGTCTCTGCGACCAAAGGATCTAAGAATGGTGGATCCGTCTATCCTTTTGGTAGATCAGTCCCTAGCAGAAGCCAAAATTCAGAATTCTAGATTTTTTTTAAAAAAACCCCCCCTTTTTTTTTTAAAAGGGGGCCCCCACTTTTCTCTATTAGTTTTGCTACTTATTCTAACTTATCTTAAACCTTTAGGATGTCACAATACTATTCTTTATCATATCTATTTTTTGTTACATACATTAACTATTTTGTTTTATGTATATGTGCGCTTGTCTACTAACTTTGTTTTGTAGTACACTTCCCTAACTTAATTCCTTGGTGTCCTAAACAAGGGGGACCTTCCGACAAGCACTTAGAGAGTGCATCTTGTATACATTTAGTTGCACATACTCGTCTAACGGAGTACCTAGTTTCGCACTAACATTTTTTATAGGTTTTTGATAATACCTTGATGCCTCGAATAAGGGGAAGCATTCGTCAAGAAGAAGCATACACGCATTTATCATATATTTCTCCTATTGCTTCATGATATATATATATATATATATATATATATATATCGCACAAAACTAACCCTTAATGTAGGTTAAGTCTTTGTAAGAAATTTGATCCATGGATTCATTAGCAACTGATGACATCAAATAACGTTACATTTATACCATCATTTATCCTGAATAAGTTACCCACTTTTATATAATTATTGCAAGAATTTGTATTTAATTGCTTAAAAGTGTTATTTGCAGTAATCAAGGAGTGATTTGTGAAGACATGCTAAAAGGATCATATTTTGGAGCTAAAACGATGATATTTGAAGATTGACTATTTCTTACCAATACGCCGTATCCACAAAAAGAGATACGGCGTATCAGCGCCAACTCTTCACAAGAAAACACGTACAAATAATTCCCAATATGGCGTATCACTCATCTGCCATACGCCGTATCCAGCTGGATAGACATTGAAGATACGGAGATATTTATATTTTGGGAGTGAATATTTTATTGATTATAAACTTAGCGCGCACTCCAAGGAAAACAACCTAATACGCCGTATTGGCCTAGCCCAATACGGCGTATCAAGACTTTTTCAGACACTATAAATAGAAGACTCAAAACGAGTTTCAGTGAGCAAAATCATATTCTCCATACCATTCACATAAAAGGCGATTTTCTGAAGAAAAGAAGAGCAACCAAAGGTCAAGCATCGATCACAATTCCATAGAAGACACCGTGTAATTCCTATACTCTTGTAATCATTTAATTTTTGGTATCGTTCGGTAAAACGTTTAGTTTACCTTGGTTATTTGATCACGCTTTATAATTACAATGTATGGGCTTAATACCCTAGGGATTAGCCATCTAATGAAAGATTTAATGTTTGGTTTGTTTTAAAATCGATTTCTTAATTTATCGTTGGAGGTTTAATAATGTTTATCACATGATACTTGTCTACGTGTTTGAATATGCGACCTATCATTTAACTGGGTCTAGGTACGCCTAATAAGTGAGCTAGATACTGGGATAACTCTCTTCTGATTGTGTTTTATATTATTGGACCAATAGGATCACAAATAATGTTATGTATTTATCTTTAAATTAAGAGCTTAGTTGGACCGGCAGGTGACCCGTAATGTTTCAACAAGTATGTTCTTGATTAATTGATAAAGATTTGCACAATGGACTAGTAGTATATAAAATACCGTCAAACAGTAAGAGGGTAAGTCCCAATGGCTAGGTTAATCAGATTCACCATTGCTTTTATTCCCTAGATTGATTATAATTTAAACTAAAAGGATGCTTTATTGCGGATAAGTTTATAAGACAGGATTCAACATGTCTAGTCTTAGGATAGATGTCCCGCCTAAGTCTTCAAGAATAGATATGCCGCTTCGAGATAAGAAATCCTCGCTTGCACTAAATACACAAACCAGCGTTTAATCGATTTAATATGCTAAATACGGTTTCTATCATTGGCTTGTTACTGATCTTTTATCTTTTGATTGTTTTTCTTGCAGTTTTATTGTGTTTAGAATTGATTATGTCACCGATATAACCTGTGGCGGTCTCTCCAGACTGAAAAAGCTCCCTTCCATCAGTTAGAAACGTATATAGCATAGGTTTAACAAGTAATTAGAATTAACTTAATTAGAGTAATTAAAATACTAATAGAATATAAGGTTAAACCGACCTTCCTAGCTCTTAGTGTCGAACATCCTACTTACCACGAAACTCCCATTCTAGCGGGTACAACTGCCTGTTAAAGTGTTATTTTAGATAAGTAGGCTAAATATAAATGAAGAATATGGTAATCAATAAATTGACTCCTACACGACAACGAAAAGCACATCACGTTTTGGCACCGCTTTTAGGGAGTGACAAAGGTTTACCCTTTAATTTATTAGTATTGTCTAACCAATATTTTAAATAATCTAATTAGTGTCATTTAATTCCTACTTGTATTTTAATTAATGTGTGTTTAAATTCCGCAATATTTTAATATCTTCTAGTATTCAATGTTCTGAAGATCAACTGATACGCCGTATCCACCATTGGATACATACTATCAACCTTTCCACGTCAGATACAGCGTATTGACTTTGTATCTAAACAACATATCTTGTTCTTTAAACCTAAAGTAACAACATATTTGTATAATCAATAACGTTACTGACCGTAAGCAAACATACGGCGTATATTAAAGATATTTGAATAACGACATTTGATCATTTGATACAGATATCAGTAAGCTATTTTTGTATTTGATTTCCTGTGTTATTGGTTTCTCACTCCCGAGAGGCACATCCTACTGTATCATAATTTATGCTTATTCTAGGAAATCATTTGACTGACGATGGGCAAAACTTGTTTTTGATTGTAGCTCGAGCTGAACAAAAATCTTAGTTGAGGCCAGGAACGAAAGCAAGTGAAGATTTGAACTCGTGAGGAATTATTAAAAGAGCTACATAGTAACTCTTACAGTGGAAAGGTTGAAGAAGATGTGGTCAGCCACATCGCTAAAATTCTTGAAATGCTCGATCTGATCAAAATAGTCGTGTGGACCCTTTTCAACTCCGCATGATGACAGTTCCCTCTCTTCCCTTCTAGGGAACGCAAGACAACGGTGGATGAACCGAGGGAGATGGAAAAATCACACTTGAGGAAGAATTGGCGATAATTTTTTAGTAAATTCTATCCTCTATACTGTGCCAGCAATAATGATAAAATGTGCGACGATGATGAAGAAGGTCGTGATCCACTCGAATTCATAACCCGGAGGAACTCAAAATTCAAAGACCATAAAAAAGTTGATGAAATGACTAAACGCGCATTATTACTTCTGGATAAGAAGTGGGAACAATGGAAGGTAGAATGGATGAATTTGTATCACGCGACCGATAGAGATCAACTAAGTCATACCCTATGAACACAAAACCCGAGAATAAAGATTGTGATGATTCTTAAAATATTTGCATAAACTCCCTTCCAATGGTAGTGGACAAAAGTGACGTTACCACCCATGCAAAGTGCTCGAAATAACGAATGGGTCAGATTCGTTTCTACTGAGGATAGGAAGAACGTCGATTCAAGTGTTCACAGAAATCACTTAGTGGAGATGTTGGATGAATGTTAGAATAGTGAAGGAACAGTACTCACTTGAAGGAATTGGGCGATAAATACATCCTATATACTACCTGAAGTGTCCACACCTACAAAAGTAAAATATTCCAGATGACTTGGGGGACCACGGAACGGATTAACTAAATTTCGATATTGGCTACGGGACATCAAAATTTGACACTATAGCCTTACATGAGGGAACGTAGAGCAAGAACATCAAAAACCAACTATAGGGAAGTTTATGTGAATTGAACGAACTAAGAAACGATTGACGACCTCATCAATATCAAGAACCATTGGCGCGAGAAAACAACAAAAAGACATGCATAGATTATTTTTCAACCTTATCTTAGATGCGCAAGAATGGAAAAGTCATTTACGAATTATAGATCGAGATTATTCTCCGATTCCACTCATCACGACCTCACAATCCCAGACGAGCTATGCCTAACTGAAGAATTCACTGTCTTTAGCCGTATTCGATAGATCATATGAAGAAATCATCCACTGTGGGTCCAAGCAAAATTTAGTACTGTGGAAACAAAACTGACCCCTGACAGCAAGTCTTGCAGTACCACGAACATCTTCAATAAAACAGATCTTCCCTTTCCTAATTATTAACCATGGGTTTTACGCGAATGAGGATGTGATCGAGCGTACATGTCTATTCTGTCGTTACGGCCATGTATGCATGTCTCAGCTGCCTTGTTGGTTTATTACTATCGGTGAAAGTTAGAAGATCCATACCCTATATTACTCTACTATTCTTACTCTTTAGCTTATTCGAGGTGGGAGTGAGTAGTCATATGTGTCTATCCCGTTGTTACGGGTGTGTATGTGTAGTCTTTGTCGCCCTTCTGGAATATTGGTATCGATAAAGATTAGTTAGAGTAATCAACCCTAAGCCTTCTCATACAAACCCATATTTACCTTTATAAACTTGTTACTCCTTAGCTTTAGCGGTGGAGATATGTATCTTTGCCAAGCTTATGATAGAATACTCGTCACGACCGAGCAAAAGAGCGAATTAGTTACATGTTATCACATAGATTAGTTGAGTGATTTGAGTGTTTTCATCTTCCTATTTCGTGAGGTGTTTGGTTGTGTACTTGTAATAGATCAAATAAATGCTTTAACGGAAAATATCCTTAGGGAAAGATTTTTATAGACTTTTAAAGGCTACTTAAGGACAAGTAGGATTCAAGTGGGTGATATTTAATGACATCAAATAACGTCTATTTTATAGCATCATTTATCCTATGTATTTGACCCATTTTATATAATTATTACAAAGAATTGTTACTTAATCATTTATATTTGAGAATTGCAATAATTATAGAATACTTGGTGAATATTAGCAAAAGGCGCGCATTATGGAGCTTAAATGAAGATATTTTGAAGATTTACTATTCTGACTACCAATACGCTATATCCATCAAGGAAGATACGACGTATCCGTGCCTGCACTCACCAAAGACCAAAAAGGAAAGAAGATCAATACGTCGTATCCAAAATATGTCAATACGTCGTATTGAAGATACAATATGTGAATATTCTAGAAGATATCAAATGTGGTCCCTACTCCAAGAAACTCCAATACGCCGTATCCAATCCCTTGGATACGCCGTATCGAACCGACTTCCAGACCCTATAAATACAAAACTCAAAAATGAGATTTAAGTGTGCTAAATCATATTCTCAATACCTAAACCACAAAATTTGATTTTCAGAGGAGAAAAAGAGCAGAAGAGGTCTTGCAACGCATTCCAATCCATAGAAGACAACGTGTAATTTCTTATACTTTGGTAATCATTTAGTTTTTGGTATCATTTGTTAACTCGGTTAGTTTACCTTGGCTAAAACAATTGCTCTTTTATTAATTATGTGTTTGAAGGCTAATACCTTCGTGTATTAGCCATTATTATAAAGATCTGAATGTTTGGTTTTGTTTATATCTCGATTGCTTAATTTATCGTTGAGTGCTTGTTTACTGTTTATATCAATTTATACTTGTTTTACAGCGCTTTTGAGGCGACCTATCATTTATCAACTGGGGATCTAGCAAAGTGGACCAAGCGGATCTAGAGTCCGGGATAGCTCTCCATATAGTAATTTATACATCTAGAATAATAGTTACACAAGTATTGTCCTTCTAAGTCTGTGTCTAGGATACGTGATATGTGTGAAAACACATATCCATTTTATATCAAAACAGACCCTAAAAAGACAAAAACTGTGGATAAAAAGCTTGTATATGGCTTGTTTTGTCTTTCTTATTGTGCAGGTACGGATTAAGCAAAAATCCCAAGAAAACAGTTAAAACCGGGAAAACTCGAACACGGGAACGGAAGAGCACACGAAAATCCGGGAGAAAGCTATCAAAGTCAAAAGTGGTCAACCTCAGTCAACCTTTGGTCAAACAAAGTCAAACAACAAAAAGACAAAATCCCAAAGTTACCAAATCAATCCTTCATGATTAACCAAATTACAAAACAAACCCTAAATGCCCTAACAGTCGTTATCTTTTTATTAATAAAAGATAACGACCGTTACCTTTTCTATAACAAAACCAGACTCCATAACCCGGGCCCAAAACTCTTATAACCTGGCCCAAACCCAAGTCAAAGAAGAGATAAACTCGGGTCAACACAATCAAACACCCTTATAGTAAAAAAGAAGCGGGAAAAGAAGTTATCACTGTTCACCCTTCTTCCTCCTTTTCACCCAGGGTCGAATCAAAGGGCTTTTACCAATTGATGGCCAAAAAGGACAATTCAGGTGTAAAAGTACATCATGGCAGGGTTAAAACATCACTTAAGCCTCTCATTGGCTAAAACCCATCAAAGGAATGACACGTCGGCATGAAGAAAGCACAAGGGAATGTGGAATTCTGTACTTAAGGTACTCACAGAAGTAACACAAAGGCTACAAACCACGGATTGCCAAGCTGGCAATCCGTGTGAGATATCAAGTGATCTAACGGATAAGATTTATCTCTCAATGATTAGAGGAATCAAGGGTCAATGATTGAAGGAAGATCTAACAAACTTTGGAGCCTAGAAGGTTCAGCTGGATGCTATAAATAGCCCTTCATCCTCACACACACGGGATCATCCTTTTTTCTAGTTTTTAGCTTTTAAGGTTTTAGGTAATTTAGCTTAAGTTTTAAGTTTTAAGTAAATGTAGTTTTCATTTAAACGTTTGTAATTTTTTTTTCAAGTAATGTAATCAAGCTTTTTAGTTAATGAAATTTAAGTTTTCTTAATAAATTGTCAAAAAGCTCTATATAAGCTCTAGTGATAGTGTAAGGATTCATAAGCTCTTATAAGCTCTCACAAGTCTATAAGCTTGTGATTGAGCTTAAATAGTCATTTAATCTACTTTAACTTTAAAATCAGCTTAAAATCTTGGCTATTTGGATAAAAGGCTTATGGAAGGGAAACTAGCAAAGGATGAGTTTCCAAGGACTTTTACTGGCTTATCTCTGATAAGCCAGAGCTGTTGATAAGCTCATTTGAGCAATTTGCTTTTGTTTAGCTAAAGCACACTGTAAGTTCTCATTTATTTCCTTTGTCTTTAAATTTCTAGCTTATTTTGCTTAAGTTACTTATCTAGTTGCTTATTAGTAGCTTATCTGTGCTTATCTATATGTTTTTATGTTTGTTAAGTAGCTTTCATTATCTTTTTTTGATTTTTATAGATTAGATATTAGATTTCTCATTTTGCTCTTTAAATCTATCATAAAATCAATAAAAACCAAAAACAATATTTAGCATAACTTGTAGATCTTAGTTTATAGCTTAATAGATAGTTTAAACAAGTTTATTAAGTCTAATATAAGCTAGTTGTCATCTGGTCTTTAAGTTTGTTTTATTAAGTTTCTTAATTACTAGCTTATATAAATGTTCATAAGTCTAAAGGAGTGTTTGGTTTAGAGAGGTTTGACCATTTAAAGTCAAACTGAGTTGTGATCTTTGCTTAAATCATATTCATAATCATTTTAAATCAGTAATGAAATTGTTTTCTTAGATTAGATGTCATAATCTAAAAAGTTTAGGCTTAATCACCTTGTTCCTGCACCAGGGGAATTCTCCCTTTCTATTGATTGTTAAAAACTTGATTCAAGCCTCATTGAGCTTGGATCTTGTTTATGTTGAGTTAGACACACTCAATAAGAGTGTGTAGTGCAGGGTTGTCCCTTAAGGACACCTGCATTTGTGTTTTGCCCTTTGGCCAATTGCACCAGCAGTAGTAAAAACAACAGTTAATACTGCTGTCTTTTCATTTGAATTTAAGCTAGCTTAATTAGGTTTTAGGATTTAAAATTGAATAAGTTTTTAGTTTAGATATATGATAAGATAGTTTAAAACTTGTTTTCACATTTCTAGCTTATTTCTTAGGTTAATTTAGCTTTTAAATTTTAAAAAAAAAGACCAAAAACAGTAGTAAGTAATTTGTAGTTACTAAATCTAGAATTTTAGCTTATAGAATATATTTTTATGAATTATATTTTTAGCTTGTATCTAGTTTGTTAAGTTTCCAAAAGCTCAGGTCCTATAATAGCTTATTGAGCTATTTAGCTTATTTAGTTTTTAAGCTCTTAGAGTAAATTTTCTAAGTTTGTCATTTAGATTAATAAATTTAGTTAGCTTAATGAGTTATTAGGTTAATTAGCTTTTAAAAATTAGCTTCTTCATGATATAAGCTATCTAGGACAGTTTTTGTTTTCAAGTTTGAGCTTAAAATGAGTTGTGTGCAAGCATTTAAGTAAGAATTAGCTTTTAGGCTTACAAAAGCTTGGTTTCTGAAACAGCTATTTTCATAAGCTCTTTAAGAGCTTATTTTTGAGTTTCAGCTTATAGTATCTTTATTAAAGTTGCTTAGAAAGTTGTCCTTAACAACTTTTGTTCTTTAAGTTTTTCATAAAAACCAAAAAAAGGGAAGTGGAAGTTGGGGGTGAGCAAGACTCGAACCCCCGACCTCAACACCTCAACCTTTTATAAACACACACTCCCACTCTTTACCGCTGTGCCCTTGGGTCTTTTTCATAAGACCCTTGCACTCTTAATTCTTTATACCCATTTAACCCAATAAGCCTATTAAGTTGTCAAAGCTTATTTCACGGCTTATTTTATAAGTTGTGATCTCGGGCTTATTTTTCCTAGGATTTAAATAGTTTAAGCTATTTTCTGTCATTTTTCTAGAATTTTTAAAGTTCATTTAGTATTTTTAATCTTTTATTTTCATTAAAAACTTTAAAAATCATAAAAATAGAAAAATAATCAAAAAAATATAAATCTTTTTTAGGAAATTTTCTTTTATCATTAAGTTCGTATGAAAATTAGTTTGACTCTCGTAGGTTTATTTTTGAGCATTTTAGTTTTTAGGGCTCGGTTTTTTATTCCCGTTATTCGTTTTTGTGATTTCTTTCAAATTTTATCATTAAGCTTTCAAATTTTGCAAATCTCTTTATTTTTACTCATAGAATAAGATTAAAAATTTACTTGCATTTAATTGTTTTAATTAGTCGTAGAAAATCAATCAAAAAGTTGAAAATCATTCATAACATTGTCCAAACTGAATCGAGGGTATCAATTCACATTTCTTTGGGATATGACCCGGTAAAAAAACGTATTATATTATATATTTTTGTGTTTTAAATTGCATTTAATCTTTGCCCTCAAGGATTATTTGTAAATTTTTTAAATACTTTGATATATTATATATACGTGAAATTGTTACAACCAATTTTTGACGCCGCTGCCGGGGATCTGTGTTACGATTCTCTCGTTTGAAGTTTGTTGATCGTGTTTTGGAGAACCTTTCGTTTTCAAAAGTTACGTTTTTAAGAAAATCAAAAATATAAAAAAATATATAAAAAATAAAAAGTAAAAAAATATTTTTCTTTTCTTTTTAGTATAAATAGAAGATTAAACATAAAAATACAAAAAAAAATTCTCTTTCAATTTAAAAAAATAAATAAACAAAGTTGGTAAAAGAACACCAACAAATAATACCTTCAATTGAGGTATTATCATAATAAGTTCTCAACTCGAATCAAAGATTTAAAAACTTACCATTTGTGTCACTTACGAGATACGGTTCACCTTAAAAAGTAAAATTTTTAAGAGCTACCGTGAAGTAAGTTTGATTATTTGATTCAAGTTGTCTTTCTCGTTGTCAGTTAAAATTAGATTGTGAATAAACTTTAGAAAAACCAAAAATATTTTTTTCTTATTATTTTTCTATTTCTTTCAATAGGCAAGTCCGCACAGACGTTCTAATTATCCTCCATAATTCAAACGTCACAATTCCAAGACGTCGGAGAAAACAAGTTTCTAACATAGTCGAACCCGAGATTCGAACTATTGATGCACCTATTGGCAGAACTACCATGGAGGAGCGACTTATCGTCGCCCCCCACGGAAGGGTACAGGAGAAGCTATTGATTAAACCAGAAATCAAATGCTGATTATATTTGAAGATTAAGACGAATTTGCTTCAGTTGGTATCAAGCAACCCGTTTTCACCGGTCGTGAAAACGATAAACCTCAATGCTCATATTAATAGATTCAAAGGATTCACCTACGACTTTACAATTTAGGAAAATGTCCTAACGATGTGATTAAGCTTATGATGTTTCCATATTCGCTCGAAGGAGCCGCTAAAACTTGCAACGAGAAAGAACCACCAAATTCAATCTTGACTTGGGAGGATTTCGTTACCAAGTTTGTTAACCAATTTTTTCCTCCTTCGAAAACCACTCACTTAAAGAATAAAATTTCTCGTTTTACATAAAAATTTGAGGAAACTTTAGTTGAAGATTGGGAACTATTAAGGATTTTGCTTAGAGCATGCCCCCATGTTAGGGATCTTGTACTAGATAGATCTTCTAGCCTTTGTGGTTGTGCGAGCGGTGCTTATGTAATCACATATCATATACGTGAGAGACTCCTAGCAAATGTTTAGGCGGAAACTAAACAATTCAACAAAGAAGAAACAACAATATGAACAATAATCCCTCCTATGGATCTTTCTTAGCTAATAAAACATTTTTCTAATTTGCAATCGATATCAAACCCTAATGCTAAAGGTTTCTTTTATAGAGAAGAAACCCTAAATTGGTCAACAAGAAAACTAAAATCTCGTAAGAGATATACATCAATATCAATCTCTTCCTAATTTATCTCATTCCTATATTAATGATATAATACTAGAATATAACTATATATATCCTTAAATTACATTTAATTACGTCTATAAATAACAATCAGCAGATTCCTATCTCTGTCAGCAGAACGAGAACAAGACCAGCAGAAACATAAACAACAGGATTCTATCTCTGTCAGCAGACGAGAACATAATTACGTTACTTGAACTGCCTAGCAGGGAACGACTTAATGCTATCAGCTATAAGCCGAACATCTCTAACAGCAGAAACGACACATAGATCGTTTTCAATAAGTCCAACAAACCTTCCCCCTAAACTTGGTGTAGACTCGTTAAAACCAAGTATCTAGATAATCTTCTCGAAGCAAGAGGATTGAAAAAACACAGGAACAAAGTAACAGTCAGCACAACACAACAGCAGAAACTAGAGAAGAGCCGACAGCAGCATCAAAGGAAACCAGCATGAACTCGATGAACAGCAGAATCAAATGAGGCAGCAACATCTCTAAGCAGCAACTTCCAGACTTTGCAGCAACAGCACCATTGACAAGTATGTACATCAAATCAAAAAATTTCAGTCTATTCTCATCACTTCCAGGTGTGTTAACTCTCCTGTGAGAGGTGAATCATTGAAAAAATGTAAATGGCATTAGATGTCTCTTACCAGTTAGCCATTAACTCTCTGGAGTAGTCAGTTCTTTGGCCACCAGAAAGGTTGTAATGTCCATGGTCAAACTGAGAACCATTTCAACTCTCAGTTACTTGAAACATTGGTGAGTGAATACCAAATATGGTTTTGGGCAAAACCATTACAAGCCATCAACGGATTTGATATGCCTTTACCCTGTAGCCGTTGCTCAGGCTAGCAATCTTTGGTCAACTAGAAACAGGTAGAATATCCATGGTGGATTGTAATAACCATGTCGAACTCAATGTACATGAAACATGGTGAATTGAATACCATCCACTCTTTGGTAAAGTTCAACCATCTAAAGGATTTGCATGTCTTTACCATAAGTCATAATCTTATGACATAGTCAACACTTCACTTAGACAAGCATGATGAGTTGAAAACCATACAATTTTTAAGTAAATTGTACAACTATACACGGATTTGAGAATCTTCCCAGGAGCCGATTGCTCCTGGACTAGCCATTTTTCAACCCAACAGAATATGGAAAATGAATTACCATCTCAGTTTTGGTAACCAGGCAACCCATCAACGGATTTGAGGTACACACCAAAGCCGTTTGCAATGGTGAGCCAGACTCTTTCTTGGCTGTTAGCCATGGTTAGCTGAAAACCATTTGTCGTGCAGTGCAAGCACTAACACCAAAGTGATACAACAATATACGATCAATACAACTAACTAAGAGTTTTTTTTTTTTTTTTTAACAAGAATACTAACGAAACTATTGAAAACAAATATCAACAAAGACACAAACTTACAGAGGAGCAGATGCAAGACACTCATAATTCGCGAAAGGCCATCCTTGTAACGGACTGAAAAACATTCCCAGCAAATACATCAACATCCCGACAGTAAGAGGTGGGACTGTGACCTGTTGCGTTAACACCTCAAGTATTGTAGCCGCGGATATGAAACCTTTCCCACAAACCTAGACATCATTTCCCATTTGGGTTAAGTCCAAGACATGAACAGAGCTCCTGGGATACAACTGTCCCGCATGCTCACGAACCCATTCCATACTTGTGTACCTCCAAAAAATCGTCAATATCCACATCATCAGAATGAAGGGACTGACACAACAGATTGACATCCCTCCAGAGGTCCAAACCAACATCCACATCTGGGTTCAGGCGAAAATACCGATTCATCCGTCGACGTAAAAGTAGAAGATCCTCACGATAGACATGAGGTAGCAACTCTTTCAGGTAGAAAAAGTTCTTGTGCCGTCGATTTTCCTGATAATACACATGATAATAAGTGTTACGAAGCGAGCAACGCACAATCTCCCAAGCTTTAAAATGCTCCATACGGGAATAGGGGAATAAATCCTCGATATCATCATCTCACTCTCAACTCTCAAACTGAAGAAGTCTTCAACTGGTTTAATCCCATAAAGTCATCACTGAAGAAATCGCACCCCATGAAGTTTACGACGAGGATCGAGTTTGGAAAAAGTGGCATAATCAGAAACAGTTATCATCCTTAACCCGTGGATCAACAATCTCATCATCAGGGAGTTTGTCCACAAGTACAACACCATTACCCGAGATAGACTGACCCCGAAAGAGAATCTCAGCTAGCACTTCATCATCCGAGTCAGGGTCAGCAGCAACACGAGACATACCTATCTGCTCATCCTCATCACTAGCCAAGAAAAACTCATTAATACCTCCTGATGTGGGTTCAAACAAACATCAATTTGGTATGTATCATTAAGACAGTTAGACGGGGAAGAACTGTCATCAGAACTGCAAATGGTAAGAACTGCCACTCTCACGACGGTGTGAACAGCAAATCCATTGCTGCTGACGTGGGAACATTAAAAACAGGAACATCAAATACAACCACCAGCAGAATGGGAGCAAGCAGAGCCAGAGAAAGAGAGCTAGAACCAGCATATGAAAACTACTACCACCAGCAGAATCATGATCATCAGCAGGTTGTGTGGTGGCAGCAGGAACATGAGAAGGCTGTGAAGAAGTGCGTTCAACCCGTTGTCGTTTTAGAAAGGAGTGCTCATAATATCAGTTTGGGTCGAAATTGATTATACTGACACTCAACAAACGAACCTTTTCCAAGACATCTGGCTAATATTCTCGTATTTCTTCCATCAACCCTGTTTGTTTTGACAGAGCCTTGACGCTTTCATAGTGATAGTACCATTATGAGCTGCACACCACTATTTTTAACCAAGTTACGCATTCATTGGGGACTCAGAGTGCTTTAGCGCTTCCCTTGAGTGCTCCTATAGTCGTAAATCTGCAAGGCTCGCTTATTCCGTTCCCTTAAGGCATCATGCGCTCAATTAAAGTTGACTTCGTTGACAATCAGCTCCCAACAAACTCACCAGGCCAATGCATGGATTTTGTACAACCTTGTCATCATTAAAGTCAACCAGTCCGTGTCTGTCATTCGCAGCTAGAGTTCATCTAATACCCTTCGAGCTTGCTCAGAAACAAGAGGCACGTATGCTTGAGCAAATCCTCAGCCTGTCAGTGCTGAACCAAACCGCGCACTGCACTTAAAAGGCTTAAATAGAACTTACATAAAAAAAAGGGAATTGAGTCATTGTGAGACCAACGGCACACAATCTACTATATTAGCCTGTTCATCTTCGAGGCGTTAGCCTGGCCTTGCATCCTCAGCAATAAGAACACGCAGTGAATCACCAAATCAGGCACTGGAGCCTTTCCCTTATCAGGCAACCAACAGACTGACCAGCGCAATATCAGAGATATCTGCTTGAGGAAGAACATCAGAAGAGCTAGGAGCATTAAAACTAGCGCGCAAAAGCCGGAGTATGGAACTCTTGTCCTGGCTCGTCGATAAAAAGAAAAAAAAAAAAGATCAGGGCTATAAAATAAAAAAATAAAAGAAGATGGGGGGGGGGGGGGGGGGGTTGGGGGTTGGGGTGGTTGGGGTGGGGTGGGGGGGGTGGGCCGACTGCTTACCCTAAGAGGTAACCTCCACCTCCTCAAAGCGTTACGCCGTCTATATCCTCAGAGTGTAACAGTAGCTTGATCGCAGACCCATGAGCTTCAGACCGACCTCTTACGCCTAAGAGGAACCTCCTCCTCCTCGCGTTCCTCCATATCCTCAGAGGGAACAGAAGTTTGATCGTGACCCAGAGCTTCAGATGCCATACGTGATAATCCTTCAAGGTCAACCGCATCTTGAATATCCACATCCCCTTCTGTGGCAGGAGCATCACCCACCAACCGTGCTGACCTCAATTGTTTAACCGTTCGCTCCAACTTCTTTACGCGGGATACAAGGGTCAAAATTGCTCCCCCCATGATTTTCTTTGAGGTTCCCAACTCAGTTTCCAATAAGTCTATCCGTCCCATACACCTGTCAATCTTTGCAGATAAACTTGTTAGAAGTGCCGGGTCCTCTGCCCTACCAGCAGCATCGGCTGTGGTTGTAGGAGCATCATCAGGCCCAACATGTGTCTCCTCATGGAATCCACCAAGAATGGTATCATCTTCCATGGAATTGAGATTATCAATGTCCTCAGGCTCAATATAGTTGGCAGGCCTAGGTAGGGGACCAAAGATAACGGGTTCCTCAAGAGCAGGGTCAACAAAATCATAGGGACGGGGCGGTGGGCCAAAAATGATTGGGTCAATAGTATCAGGGTCCACATATCCAGCGGGTTTAGGGACAGGGCCAAACACTAATGGCTCCTCAAAACTCAAAGTCTGTGCAGGCGGGGTAGGTGTTCTAGGTGGGGGAACAGAAGGCCATGGTCTCCAGTCAGTACCAGGTGAGACAGGGTTAGGGACTACCCATTCTGTCTCAGGCTGCCTCTCCGGTGATGATTCCCTAACAGGGGAAAACGGAGGAGAGTGAGGTGCTGGGTGTGCCTCAGCTGTACTACCAGCAGCTTCATTGGCAGCAGCATTTTGCTCATCAGCAGCATCGCCAGCAGCAGCAATGGCAAGCATGGGTGGTGTCAAAGGTATTTCCTCACCCGCCCATTTTAATCTCATATTAGAAAACAGTTTCCGAGTAAAAGCAGAAGTGGGTCTAGGGGTTCGGTCAGCTGTCTCGATGGCCACAAGCATTTGTAAAAACCTTGGGTACATTAAAAATTTATTCTTTTTAGTCTTAACATTCGCAATCATCCCTTCCAAAATAAATCGAGAAAAATTATATACCCTACCAGTCGATAAGCAAACAAGGGCTGTGGCAATGGAACTTGGAAATTGATTCCAACTTCCAGCCTTAGGGCTCAGACAATGCAAAATTGTATGCACCAGAAATCTCCATTGAGGAGAGAAATGGTGCTTAAGAAAAGTAAGGGTTCTACCTGGCGGATACCCAATAGCCCCCATACCCGCAAAAATATCATCAATTTGCATGTCAAAGATGCCATTGGCATCATCAAGTTGTAACTGAGCCCTAATGAGCGACTCAGTCACGACCACCTCACGGCCGTCAATAGTTGCAACTAGGTCATGAGACCCAGCAGCATTTGGGCGAACTGTAGCTGTTGCCCAAAATTGTTTGACCAATGAGTCAAACACGACCGGAGGGTCATGTGTTAAAGCGTACCTTAATGGAGAGTGATCCAAATAGCTGAGGATATCTGTGAAGTCCTCGGAACCTCTTTCCCTCCCCAAGTAAGCGATTCTGTTGTGATCATCTTTGTACTGGAGTGCCGCCATTGGTGATTACTGAAAGTAGGTTGAAGAAACAGAGTATACAGAGGCAAGAGATTTTGGTGTATGTGTGCGTGGGAAAAATGAAAAGTTGATTTGGGATTAATTAGGTTAATTGTGACCACTGTGTGAAAAATTAACTTTTTAATTTGATTGGTACAATTTTAACCTTGAAAGTTGAAGTAATTGAGTGAAAATCAACTTGTACGCCGCCTAGTCAGACAAGTGGTGACCGCCAAACATCATATAGTAGAAATTTAAAACGAAAAACTATTCAACTACTATTTTTAAGACCAGCAGGAATAAAGTCATCCAGCAGTAACCAGTCTTAAAAATAGCAGAAACAAGTCAAACAGCAGAATTGATATGTGACCAGCACACACTCTTCAGGCAGCAGATACATTGTTCCACCAGCAGGATTGGATACTACCAGCAGAAATAAGTCTGCCAGCAGGAACATGATACCACCAGCACAAACCAGTCCAGCAGCATGAATAGATGTAATGACAGCATAAACAACTCCAGCAGCAGGAATATATTCAGCCAGCAGAAAGAGTCATCCAACAGCAGAAACCATGCAGTCAGCAGGAACATACACCCTATCAGCAGAAATGGATCCACCAGCAGAAGTATGCCCACCAGCATGTTCACTGAATCAGCAGCATAATCCATAGCTATCAGCAGAAACAAAGCATCCAGCAGAAAGGATAACTACCAGCAGAAT
>BQNB010105416.1:0-17168 GCA_026074375.1 Tanacetum coccineum
TAGGAGGCGATTGCTACTACAAACAAAGGCTTTTATTTTTGTTCAACCCATGCATAATGATGAAAAGTAGTACTAGCGTTTCATAACTATTAGAAAGAGCCCTCAGGCAATATCTTTGTTCTGGCTCTGGTTCTGAAATATCCAAAAAAAAAAGACACTGATTTGAGACTAGAATTAGCTATAAATCAATAGAGATTATAAGGCACTGTGAATGATGAAAACCGAATTCACCACCAGCGAAATTAACTTTGACAGATTGGTTAGCAAGTGAGGGAATGTAAAGGAACATTTTGAAAACCGAATCCACATGTACAGAACCTCTCAAATTGACGTAGGCAGATTGGGTATTAGGGGGAGCATAATGAATAGGCTTCCATCAGTTTCGGGTTCAAGTCTTGCGCAGCCATGCCCTTTCCTCCAAAGAGCGTTCGGGAATGTCTAATTAAGACACATTATTGGGTGGTTACAGTGTAGTGCAAGGTTTCTCAGCCAAATGTCAGTTTCCTGGGGTACCAGCAATTTAAGATATTCTGCATTTTGGACAAAGAATTGTGAACAAGACCAGTTGCTCCTATTATAATGACCCAAACTTATATATGCTGACAAAGATGTAGTTGACACATGAGCATTAACAGCGTGAATTTCCTTCTCTGCTGTTGGATCATCAACATGAGCTTACTAACTGGATGTTGCACTGGTCATTCCTAGTTTAAGAACTCTCTATGGTTAATAATGCTCCCTCCTTTCTTTAAACCATCTTAACGATGTTATTATTTTCTGTCTTGAGATGTAAAACACTATACAGATCTAGATCTTATTTTTGGTGGTACTCTTCCTTGAAGTGGATGGCCTGCTAGTTGCCCATAAGTTGATAACATCTGTCGAATGTCATTCTTTCTTACAATAAGCACAAAACTCGCTTCCTGAATCCAATATATTCTCTTGATGTCTTTAATAAAATCAGATTGAACTGATAGTGGTTTTTCCAGCCAAAATCATGGAAACATTCTTCAAAGTGTAAATTTCCTTTGCCTTTTCCTCTTACATAAGAAGGCTACAAGCTTTACTTAACTGTGGGCGATAAGAGACATTAGCAAATAGTAAGATCTGACTTTGTATTTTAGAATAGCTTTCATCAAATACCATTATAGGTTTTTACCTCCATAATCATTGTTCTGTAGATATGTTTAGAGGTTAAAACCAATTTTGGAAGTTAAGAAGTTACTAAATTGGTTTTCGGAAGTCAAAGTGAAACCCTTGTCCGGAGCTATGTAGTTTCTATCATCTGCATGTCTTATTCCGCTCAGAAGTAAAATGGAATATGCTTCTAGGATAGGAGTTTGTTGCACTTTTTTCTTTACATTCGTCTAAATCTTGATATTGTTCAATTAGTCTGACACGATCGGTTATAAAAACTTCTTTGAACCGAGTTGAGTAGTTTCCTCACAATTATCTTGCTTTCGATGGTGTAGTTCCAGATTTTAAATTTTGCCCTTTTACTGCTCAATTTTGCTTGCGCAAAACAATTATAGATTTCACTTTTTATCCTTTTAAAGACTCTAGTTCACTCCTCAAAGTTTGCGAAACGTGCTCTATTCTGAACTAAGTCTACTCCACTATGAAAAACAGAAATTTGATCGAGTCCCAAACTTCCTTTGTAGTTCGAACACTGTGTACTAGGAATCTTCGGGCAATGTTTGAAAAGGATCATTGCATTTGATGTAATGTGCTTGCTTATCATCCACCGCATCTTCAGCATCAATAGTTTTCCATAGGACCATGTGACTTCAATATTTGTTATCCATCAACAAATGCCCACGTTGTGTAGTTTGTTTCGGTCAATTTTGGACATTGTAGTGATACATTTCCTTGTTCTCGAATGATGCACTGCATGATGTGTTATCATGCTTATCGCCTTTCTTCCATGCTTGCTTGCTTGCTTTTAACTTGCTTACTTCTTATAATTCAGAAACCGAGATGGTTTCTGGTTTTCTTGATCTTGTGTTTGTTTCAAAAGATCAATTCTCTTACTTGTTACTGCCAAACTTGCTAACAAGGTTTCTTGCTAAACTTGCTTAATATTGACCAACTTGAATCAAAATTGTGTTTTCCAGACCCACTTGTAATCTGGCTCTTTCTTGCTTTTTGATTCAAAATAATTAATCCTTTCTTGCTGATATTAAAACCTAATGATTCTACTTTCTTGCTGGTTTGAATCAAGGGTTCTACTTGCTATTTGAGCCTAAGAAAAGGGCTCGGAACTTGCAATTTTGTATTTTTCAGTCTAAAATGTAAGATTAATTACTCCTTAAATTATCCTTTAATATAATAAGCAGTGTAAACACTAGGTTACTATATTTATCTACGGGCCTTGAAAAGATACTAACTTAAAAACTAAAGGGAGTAACTTTTCTTAAAAAAATCTATACAATATATATCGTTACTAATATATATTATATCAAAAAAAATAAAGTGGAGGGTGTTAAATGTTTTTTTTGGGACCTGTTGTGTTAATAACCCGATGTCTTTTGTTTTGGGTCTGGTGATGCTATAACTGCTGCACCTCTTTTCCTTTTTGAGGGAGACGCGTCTCTTCTTGAGACCGATCCTTCTTCCTCTTCTGGTGGTTAACCGCCGATTAAATGGTCGGTTTAACCGTCTTTATCTTCTACGGTTTGTGTTCTTCTTGAGCCACTGGATTCCCTTTGATTGTTGTACGAAATTAGGGTTTCGCAAATTTAGGGATCTTTGAAACCGTCTAAGAATTTTGGGCCTCTGTGAATAACTTGAATCAATTGATGATTCGATTAAGGGTGCAAGTCTTGATTCTTCAAAAACAGGTGTGTTACTGCTTCAGTTCAGTTACAATAAACCGTATGTATTCCAGTCTCTTCAACGAACATGTATCTTCTTCCTTCTTTCTACAGTTAACTTAGTCCTCCTTTGAATATCCTCATCCGATTCAAGGAAGCGACAATTGGGCTCGACCGGCAAGAAACTAAATGATTCAACATGAACAAAGAATTTTGGTTTTGGTATTTTTACTTCAAATTCAAAAAGGATTAGAGCATGAGAGCTGGAGCATCCTACTAGTTGCATATTTTTGGTAAGAATCTTATCAAATTTACTGTGGGCCTTTTGTAAAGCAGTCTCGTTCATCAGGCAGCTATGAAAAGGAACGGCAAGGTGCCGTATCTTATATTTAAATTTGTAAGGGAAGTATGCAAACTTTTCTTCTTCCAAAAGAGCTCTCCAAAATTCAACCAAGAACCGGCCATTTCTGGCCAAGACCCGGCCATATTCGGTAATATGACTTAGGTTATTAGTTCATTAAATTCTGATTCTGGTAATATAATCAGATTGTGAGACATAATATACTTGCACACTTGAAATAAAGGTTATATTCAAATGGAGCTGCATGAAAACTTTGGTGGAGACATTTGAAATAAAGAAATAGCATGCTATTTCAAAGGAAGTTGCAAGAATGTAGAACTTAAATAGGAAAACTTCTTTATGATGAATTGAATCACTTGCATGTTTTGTAGAAAGCACATGACCTTTTAGCCATTCAACTGTAGGGCTATCGTCTCTCATATCATAACAATATTTTGATATGATCATGCATTACCATACTTTATTCATAATTATATTATTAATTAATTAGTATATTTAGTTTCCTTTATTGTATTTTCTTAGTAAACAATTCATTATAAATAGATGATTAAGGCTGTAATTCTTATTATGGAGATTATATGAATGGTTTAGTTATTTAGTATCATTATTGGGAGAGCTTATTCGACCTCTCGAACGTCGATTATTCTATCTTTATTGTTCTTCTATTATAGTATCGATTCGGTTCGTATCAATTGGTATTAAAGCTGTTTCGATTCTAGGGTTTCAAAAAAAAGTTCATCAAAACACTATTCGTCTGAATCACTATTCACCACCAGAAACACTGTTCATCAAATCGTATTTACTGTTGATAAAAAGTCAAATCTTCTTTTGATTTTGATTATCAATGGCAAACTCATGGCGGGAAAGTATGGAGGCTATGAGGGCTGAATAAGCCCGTAAACATGAAGAGCTTATAGATTTATTGAATAAGTATACGATTTCAATAGGTCATGCTAAGGAGGTTGAAGAATGGGAGAAGTGGCGAGATCTAAATGAGCTCAGGGAGTATCCAAAGATACAAAATCAAATTCCAAACCACAAATCTTTGTCAATGAAGATTGTGATGATGTCTAGTACACTCCTCAAGTTTGATCATGCTTTTTGAACAAGATCGGCTCCCAAATATTTGACTTTGATCGAGTCCCCATACTCCTATGTAGTCGAAATTGAGCAACTATGATTAAAACATCTTGTGGCAATGTTTGGAAGATTATTGCTTTTGATGTGTTTTCCTTTTTTTCATTTGTGGCTTCTCCTTCCTTTTCAACTATCGTTTCCCATAAACCATATGCCTTCAATATTGTTTCTATCAACAATGCCCATGTAGTGTAGTTTGTTTCGGTCAATTTGGGACATTGTAGTGAAATATTTCCTTGTTCTCGAACTGATGTACTGCTTGATGTGTTATCATGCTTGTCATCTTTTGCCATGCTTGCTTGCTTACTTTTTTAACTTCCTTACTTCTTATAATCAGAACCGAGGTGGTTTCTGGTTTTTCTTGCTCTTGTGTTTGATCAAAAGATCAAAACTCTTGCTAATTACTGGCCAACTTGCTAACCAGGTTTTCCTGTCTAAACTTGCTTAATATTACCAACATGCTAATCAATATTTTGTTGTTTAGAACCACTTGCATCTGGCTCTATCTGTTTGATCAAAATAATTATTCCTTTTGCTGATATAAAAACCAAATGATTCTAACTTTCTACTGGTTTGAATCAAGGTTTCTAACTTGCAATTTGAGCCAAAGAAAAGGGCTCGAACTTGCAATTTCTGTATTTCCAGTCTAAAATGTAAGATTAAATTACTCCTTAAAAATCCTTTAATATAATAAGCAGTGTAAAAACACTAGGGTTACTATATTATCTACGGGCCTTGAAAAGATACTACTAAAAACTAAAGGAGTTTCTTTTACTTAAAAAAATTCTATACAATATATATCGTTACTAAAATATAATTCTATCAAAAAAAAAATTGGAGTGTGTTAAAATTTTTTTTTAGACCTGTTTGTATTAATAAACCCATTTACTTTTGTTTTGGGTCCGTTGATGCTATACTGCTCCAGCCTCATTTCCTTTTGAGGGAGACGCGTCTCTTCTTGAACCGATCCTTCTTCCTCTTCTGTGTTAACCGCCGATAAATGGTCGGTTAACCGTCTTTATCTTCTATCAACTTAGTGTCTATCCTTGAGCCACTGATCCCTTTTGATTGTTGTACGAAATTAGGGTTTCGCAAATTTAGGGATCTTTGAAACCGTCTAAGAATTTTGGGCCTCTGTGAATAACTTGAATCAATTGATGATTCGATTAAGGGTGCAAGTCTTGATTCTTCAAAAACAGGTGTGTTACTGCTTCAGTTCAGTTACAATAAACCGTATGTATTCCAGTCTCTTCAACGAACATGTATCTTCTTCCTTCTTTCTTCCTTACTTAATTGATTCACGAAATCGTTCTTGCTCTGATACCAAATGTTGATTGAAGACTTGCTTTTGATTAACAAAAGCACAGGTAATATATGAATATACTTTCTATTGATTGTTACTTGCAATTCTTTCTTGATGTTAATCTTACAGACACTTGACCATATATATACATACCGAAAAGGCATAAGTGAAAAGGTTGTGATGGTTCAATCAAACCAACAGATGTGTCCTTTCATAATAACTGCCAATAACTAACTATAACTAACTTAACTATAACATAATACATACTAAGTACCCTAACTTTGCGTTTATAACATTATTAGTCCAACATGACTAGGTTTCTTTTAAATCATTAAATTACAGTGTGTATAGAAATGTTAGCGGGTCAATTCCAATCCAGCCCATTCAGACTAGCTGTAATACAAGTTCTTATCAAATATCGGGTGCTAATGAAAGATGATATGAAACCAAAATCGATAAAGGTCTAAATATTTTCTTAAACATATACTGTGTATATCCGAACACAGCAGAAGATGAAAGTCGATGGGCTTATAGCGTATCAAAAGGATCTTAATACATGAGATAGAAATAAAGCAACAACAAAGAAAGAAACAAAAGCATACAGTGAATGAAGGTGTAACAACGTCGTAAACGCAGTTTACTTGCCTCCTCAATCTCAGACTTATATAAGTAGTTGGTAAATTCTACAGTTAACTTAGTCCTCCTTTGAATATCCTCATCCGATTCAAGGAAGCGACAATTGGGCTCGACCGGCAAGAAACTAAATGATTCAACATGAACAAAGAATTCTGGTTTTGGTATTTTTACTTCGAATTCAAAAAGGATTAGAGCATGAGAGCTGGAGCATCCTACTAGTTGCATATTTTTGGTAAGAATCTTATCAAATTTACCGTGGGCCTTTTGTAAAGCAGGCTCGTTCATCAGGCAGCTATGAAAAGGAACGGCAAGGTGCCGTATCTTATATTTAAATTTGTAAGGGAAGTATGCAAACTTTTCTTCTTCCAAAAGAGCTCTCCAAAATTCGACCAAGAACCGGCCATTTCCGGCCAAGACCCGGCCATATTCGGTAATATGACTTAGGTTATTAGTTCATTAAATTCTGATTCTGGTAATATAATCAGATTGTGAGACATAATATACTTGCACACTTGAAATAAAGGTTATATTCAAATGGAGCTGCATGAAAACTTTGGTGGAGACATTTGAAATAAAGAAATAGCATGCTATTTCAAAGGAAGTTGCAAGAATGTAGAACTTAAATAGGAAAACTTCTTTATGATGAATTGAATCACTTGCATGTTTTGTAGAAAGCACATGACCTTTTAGCCATTCAACTGTAGGGCTATCGTCTCTCATATCATAACAATATTTTGATATGATCATGCATTACCATACTTTATTCATAATTATATTATTAATTAATTAGTATATTTAGTTTCCTTTATTGTATTTTCTTAGTAAACAATTCATTATAAATAGATGATTAAGGCTGTAATTCTTATTATGGAGATTATATGAATGGTTTAGTTATTTAGTATCATTATTGGGAGAGCTTATTCGACCTCTCGAACGTCGATTATTCTATCTTTATTGTTCTTCTATTATAGTATCGATTCGTTTGATATCAATTGGTACTAAAGCTGTTTCGATTCTAGGGTTTCAAAAAAAAGTTCATCAAAACACTATTCGTCCGAATCACTATTCACCACCAGAAACACTGTTCATCAAACCGTATTTACTGTTGATAAAAAGTTAAATCTTCTTTTGATTTTGATTATCAATGGCAAACTCATGGCGGGAAAGTATGGAGGCTATGAGGGCTAAATAAGCCCATAAAGATGAAGAGCTTATAGATTTATTGAAGAAGTATGCGGTTTCAATAGGTCGTGCTAAGGAGGTTGAAGAATGGGAGAAGTGGCGAGATCTAAATGAGCTCAGTGAGCATCCAAAGATACAAAATTAAATTCCAAACCACAAATCTTTGTCAATGAAGATTGTGATGATTGATCATGACTGGAGGAAAACCTAGTGGTTGCATCTTCTGATGAGGAAATTGTAAAGTTTCCAACACAACTGAAATAAGTGGAGAAGATGGTAGTAATTTGAAGGATTTTAAAGATGTTTTAACCGGGGATGAAGTTGATATTACGTAACCGCTTATCGCTATAGAAGATGAGCCTCTTATGATGCTAGGAACAGATCTAAACACTATTAAGGAAGACTTCTCTAATGATCTTGATCGACAATATTTGGCAGACGAAAGGAAGACATATTATAACACATTCAGATGGCATATTATGAGGCTAAAGTGGGGGTACATGGTCTATATTAGGCATATTTGTACGAATGTTTGGTTGAATCAAGAATTGGTTTGTGCGGAAAGAAGAACATGGGATCCCGAAATCACGTGAGGCAAGATTACGGAGCAACACCTTAAGGAAAATGTGCTTTTGGGGGCGAGAGTATTGATATGATCCTGCATTACCATACTTTATTCATAATTATATTATTAATTAATTAGTATATTTAGTTTCTTTTATTGTATTTTCTTAGTACACAATTAATTATAAATAGATGATTAAGGCTGTAATTCTTATTATGGAGATTATATGAATGGTTTAGTTATTCTATTCTATTATCGATTCGGTTTATATCATATTTTTCATGGCAAATTAACTTGCTGGTTGTTTCTGTCAATTCCAAATCTCGCTCTATCTTTTGAAAGTTGTATCAAATTTGGGTATTGATTTCTTGTAGCTTTGGAAAATTCATATTACTTACATTGTACTTGCCTGAGTTAGATCAATCAGTTAAAGTTTAGTTCTCTCTATACTTATCTAAAGATTCAAGATGGTAACATAGTAATCTTTCATTTATTTATTATACGTCCAAGACCCGGGTAGACCCGTCTGTATTTGGCCAAGACCAGGCCAGACCCTGAGGATTTTATAATCTTGACCATAACTTTCAGTGAATTTGATGTGTTTGTTGAGCAACTTTAAAGATGAGCTACACTAGATAACTAAAATGGAAGTAATGAACGAAAATAAACTATGTTAGAAATAGAAAATAAGATATAAAACTTATCCTTAAGATGATATTGTGGCTTTGTCGTTCTCGCTATTTAGGCCACTGTATGTCTAGATAGTAGAATTGAAGATGAAAGAACGCACATTAATATAATGGTTTATGGGTGTGAAGGTAAGCAAAGGTGGTATAAATCGAGAATTTAGCTACAAAAATGCGGGGAATTTTTCATGAAACAGTTGAAAAAGTTATAGAAACGCTGAACTAAAGGAATATATTGAGGAGAAATATTTGTTTCATACATAGTTCCTTTTGGTTGCTGGATCTTTATATGTTGATTATTTTGCCTATTCATCATTATAAATCTTTTTATGTTCTGGAGAAAGTGAGTCATTATCAACTCATTTAAGGATTAAACTATAGGTGCTGCGAATCTCTTTATATAAACAGATTAAAAAAATCCATTCAAAACGCATGTCCAAACAACCCCTAATGATCTGAATCATGCTAGCTCCATGGCTATGGTCTGCAACGTGAACGCGAAGTCGGTCATTCATTAAGTGTAGTGTATCATGTAGTCAACATCTCATGTTCTTACACATTGAGATTACAAATAGTAGTTATTAATGAAACGTTCATCAAGTTGAAGATCCATAAAAATATTTTGAAAAAGAACACAAATAATGGAGGATGCTGTTAACATGGCAAGTACGGGGAATATGGTAGATAAATAAGGGCTATATAAGGTGTCAAGAAGCAAAGAAAAGATCATCCCGACCATTCATAAACTACATACAGAAGAGATCAAGCAAGGAATGACAAGCTTCCCAGCTTTGGTCGCAAATGTTTTCGTCTCAGCAATAACATTCCAATCATATCTTGTTCATGGGAACTTTACACTAACACATATTTCAACCTGAGTGAAAAGCATTCTTACATTTTTGGCAATGGTGAGGATCTTCATTTGGTCCTTGATCAATTTGCAGGTACATAACATATCTACATACACTCATCGTGTTTACGTACATATAAATTTTAAATTTGTCAAGTTCAAACCTACTTGGATCTTAAAAAAATCAAACTAATGATTATTGGATCTGGTGTTTAATCACACAAGTCATACCTTTTTGGAATCATTGAACTGCTAATCAAGTTGGTGTTAGGATTTATTAACTAGGTAACCATTTAACTATGAGTACGCAACGGATAGATCTAGTTTAAGTATTAAAGATTAACACATAAATAGTAAAGTAGAATTACTTACCTCTTGATCTTGAAAACAAAGTGGTTAAATTACCACCTCTATGGTTGCTCACACAACACATCAAACAATCACGCTACCATGCTAGTCGTTACTTCATGAATAACAAGCTAGCACCATGTGTTCTTGTACCTTATAAAAAAACCACACGACCAAATCCCTTGTGGGATACGTTTGATCGTTGCCAAAAAAAAGGAGTAAACCAACAACCAGTGTATATGATATTGTTTTCTTGCTTCATATAATTGAAAGAACTAAACCTTAATTGGTTTATACTTTCTGCCAAGACTTATGACAAAGGGATTAGAAAACAATTAATGCACTTAGGGATTTGATGACCTATAATAGGTGTAACAGGCTTCTAGGCCTGGGCTGTATCATCACATAGGCCTCTGGGCCCAACCAAGCAAATAACGGACCTAAACTAAGCCCAGTCCTGTACTAGCCATGGTCCGGATATAACAAAGCGGATGCGGATCAATTACAAGCTACTTCCACCAAGCCACTAGCGTCCGCGGAAGACAGCTCGCATCCGCAGACATGATGACAGCGAAACCTTGCCCGACAAGGGTCCCACTCTGGCCACTAATGAAATAGGCGAAATACTAGGAAACCCTAGTATTTCACTCGCCTATAAACGGAATGCTCTGACACCTCAAATGGTAGGATTTTCTCACCCTTCCCAATACACACACATATACTCTCTAATTGCATGTTTACTTAATCTCACATCGGAGTCTAATCGTGGGGTCCGTCCTCACGGTAAGGCTAACGGTTTACACTTATTTGTGTAGGAAATCATCTTTTTACTTGCTCTAGTACAAGATCTAACCCATGAATCATTTGAAGGCCCAACCCAACAAGTGATTTATACCCAACTCTTAAGCCGTCACATGTTTTATACTAACAAGTTGGCGCCATCCGTGGGACCCAAACACAATTGCGTTTTCTAAAATACTCATCATGAGCACTTATGAACAGCATACCCCCAGCCAGCCCACGTCTGTCGTACAGAATACGCTGGGGAAAGAGAAAGATCTTGGTCCGCAAGATCTCGAGGGACCTGTGCTCGACATAGTACTAAGAGAGTTTTGCAACAAGAACTATCATCAACACTTGCCACTCATAGCCAAAAAATGCACCAAGAAAAGGAGAAGCAAGACAAGTTGAAAGCAGTGAAGGCACGCCTCACTTTCGACGACGGATCCAAAAGAAACTCAAAGACTCATGAAGAATCATAGTATTTCGAGTCAAAAATGCCAACCACTAAGGAGGAGGCGAGGGCATAGGCACTTCCGTAGCCCATCACCAGCTATTAGCGTCTTTAAAAGGTTAAAAAGAGGTAGATCCGTTTCACCTAGGCGCATGCCAAAAGAAGGGAAGGAAGGTGGCGTATTGGGAGAAAAGGAAAGAAGCATGTCCGCATGCTCAGATAATTGATACCAAAGTTCCCACTCAAAAGGAACTGAGGTACTCCCACAGAAGCGTTACTACAAAGGGACATCGTCCCGGATGACGGAAGAGTTCTCAAAAAGTAATGACAGCAGATGGAGACATTGGGAGTCAAAATTAAGAAGGCATAAATCAATTATCAAAGAAGATGATCTATCCCAGCCATAGTTATGTGAAGAGAAAGATTATTTCACACATCGAATCCAATACTTTGACTTCCCAAAAACTAGAATGCCCAATCACATCAAGACATACGACAGAAGCGAAGATCCGAAAGATCATTTAAAAATCTTCCAAGCATCCAGTTTGGTTCGATGGCCTTCCTCCGGAATTCGTAGATAGCTACGAGGACTTGAGAGAAGCATTTCATGAAAATTATCTCCAACAGAAAAAGTGCATTAAGGATCCGTTGGAAATACATCACATCAAGCAGAGGGACGGAGAGTCCACGGAAGATTTTGTAGAGAAATACAAAATAGAAATCAAGGATGTGGAAGGAGCACCAGAGTGCATGAAAATCTCTAGATTCATGCATGGAATAACTAATCCAGAACTGATTAAAACCTTGTATGAAAAAAATCCCAAAGTCAGTAGATGAAATGATGAGGGTGACCACATCTTTCCTTAAAGGGGAAGTCGCAGCCTCTAGTCACGGGCAGAAGAAGTCACTCCTACCGTGGAAGAAACGAGATGCAGGAGACAAGCAAAATTTCAAAAAAAGAGGTTTTAAAAACCAACAAAGATCAAAATGGAAGCCGGACAGGTTTCTGCTCCTCGCAAAGACTCCTAACAAAAGTTTGGCTTTGGAAAAAGGAAATTTCAAAGCTCCACCACCAATGGTAACTCCTGCGAAAAAAGGAAACCCTAACAAATTTTGTGAGTTTCATGGAGACATAGGGCTATAGCACAGACGAATGCATGCAACTAAGAAAACAAATCGAGGAGATGATCAAGGCCGGAAAGCTATCACACGTTATTAAAGAACTAAAGTAAAAAAACCAACCAAAAGCGGCCAAGAAAGGAGAAGCCTCTAGAAAAGACAAGCCATTAGTGATCTTGATGGTACAACCATGGAAGAGGGTAGCTAAACAAAGGATTACCCAAAGCTTCTCTCTGGAGTTAGCAATCTCGTTCCCGTCCTTGGGTGAGGAAGATGGGACAGAAGGACCGATGATTATTGAAGCAGAGATGGGAGGGCACTTCGTACACCGCATGTATGTAGATGGAGGTTCAGCCTCAAAAATCTTGTATAAGCATTGCTTCAGTAGGCTCTGGCCAGAGGTTAGAAGCCAAATGCTCCCAGCCACCACACCACTCATAGGGTTTAGTGGAGAGATAATTTGGTCACTAAGGCAAATATCGCTGCTAGTAAAAATAGGCGACATGGAACACTCAACTTTTGCATGGATGAACTTCATGCTCGTAAGGTCGCCATCTCCATACAATGGAATCATTGGCAGACCAAGAGTAAGAAGGATTCAATCCGTCCTATCAACAGCTCATGGAATGTTAAAGTTCCTGGTAGAAGGAGGAGTGGTAACACTACAAACAGTAGGATTATCCTGTTGGAGTGTGCAATGGTTTCAAGACTAGGGGCACAACAACCTGTGATTGATCAGGTAGCAGAATAAAAAAATCAAGGTGGCTATCCATCCGGAGTATCCAGAACAATCTGTGGCCATAGGTTCCACCTTAGCAAAAAAGGACGAAAAGAGTTGCGCAGCTTACTCAGGCGCAACCTTGATATCTTTGCTTGGAAGCCCGCGAATATGACTGGGGTTTTACGTCATATAGCGGAACACAAGTTGAATGTTCAAGAAGGATGTCTACCCGTAAGACAAAAGAAAAGAGGACAAGCGCTAGAAAGAAATAAGGCAATCTAGGATGAGGTTGAGAAACTAGTAGATGTCGAAATCATGAAGGAAGTTCATTATCACATGTGGTTGTCAAACCTGGTGATGGTGAAAAAGCATGATCTGGAGAATGTGCATAGATTTCAAAGATTTAAACAAAGCATGCCCCAAAGAAGGATATCCGCTGCCAAAAATAGACTGTAAGGTAGAATCCCTCTGCGGATATCCTTTCAAAAGCTTCCTAGATGCATACAAGGGATATCATCAAATAAAGATGATAAAAGAGGATAAGGAGAAAACATCATTCATTACAAGCCAAGGAATATTTTGTTATTCCAAAATGCGGTTTAGATTAAAGAATGCCGAAGCAACTTTCCAGTGTTTGGCGGACAATGCTTTACAAAAGCAAATTAGCTGGAACTTAAAAGTGTATGTCGATGACATAGTCATTAAGAGCCACACAGAGAAGGAAATTATTAGGGACATGGAAGAAACGTTCAGAACTATCCAGGAAATCAATATGAAGTTGAATCCAAAAAAGTGCACCTTCGGAATGAGAGAAGGCATGTTCCTGGGATACAAGGTATACGCCGACGGATTAAAGGTATGTCCGGACAAAGTTGACGCGGTCCTCAGCCTACCATCTCCAAAGTCCCTAAAAGACGTGCAAAGGTTAAATGGGAAGTTAGCAAGCCTGAATAGATTCCTATCTAAATCTGCACAAAAATCACTACATTTCTTTAAGACCCTAAAAAATGCACAATGAAAAGTGATTTTCAATGGACTTAGGAAGCGGATGCAGCATTCAAACAAATGAAGAGGCTAATAGCAGAATTACCTATGTTGTCTGCACCAGAGGAAAAAGAGGAGCTCATTATTTATCTCGCGGCAGCAAGAGAAGCCATTAGTGCAGTCTTAATGACAGAAAGGGACGGCAAACAAATGCCAATTTATTTTTTTGTGCCCTCTAAGGCTTGAAAGTCAACTATACACCAATGAAGAAATTGGTATTGGCCCTAGTAAGTGCCAACAAGCAGCTAAAGACATACTTCCAGGCACATACGATTATCGTGATAACGAATCAACCGATAAAGCAGATACTGTCAAATCCAGAGGTCACAAGGAGACTGTAAAAATGAAGATTCGAACTGGAAGGATATGACATCCACTATAGACCAAGGGTGTCAGTCAAAGGACAAATCATGGCAGACTTCATTGTAAAGCGTCTGGAAAAATAATCTTCGGACGTACCATGGAAGAAGAAGGAGAACTCCCAGAACCATGGATTTTGTTTACTGATGGATCTTCATGTATTGACGGTTTTGGAGCTGGGTCAATACTTACAAATCCAAAAGGGATGGAGTTCACTTATGCTTTAAGGTTCCGATTCGAAGCTACCAACAATGAAGCCGAATACGAAGCTTTGATCTCCGGATCATGGAACAAATAGGTGTCAAGAATCTTCAGGAAAATGTAGATTCAAGACTTGTGGCTAACCAAGTTTTTCGATATCGGATGAATTTATTATGAATTTTTTTACTAACAGGTGTCATAACACTTACGAAAAACGTAAAATTCAACTAATACACATCAAGATCCGATTTTTATCATCAATTATGCATGTTTAACACTTAACAATTATTATACATTCATATATCATATATCACATGTCATCATCCATGGTAAACTTGCAAGATTCACCATGGATCTCATCAAATTAACATTTAATAAAGCGAGAAGATTCATATTAACAATTAATACATACCGATTATTAACAATTAATCTACGATATCCATCAAATAAAAATTGCATACATCTTAGGGTTTTGTCTAATTAATTTTATTAACCCTAATTAGGGTTTATGAACACAAGATCATCAAATAAAAATTAAGACAACATCAAAACCTAGCAATTTTTAACGTTCTTGATAACAATTATGTAATTTATAGATCTATATGACCGGCTCTTGACGCCACTGTTGGAATTAGTAGACATTAAGATCATATTAACTATTAATAAATACGAGCACGCAACGGAAGACTAGCACGTAAGATCATTCACATAGTCATATAAATTAACATAATAATAATAAAAGAAAAACGTACCTTTTAGCAAATCTTGAATTAATAAATCAAGAACAATATAAGATCAAAGTATGATCTCTCTTTGGATTCGTACACACGTTTGTTAGCGATTCAATTAGAATGCTAGTTCTTTTATAAACAATAAGCAAAACAACTTACTTTAAGTTGATTAATCAAATCGGTTTTCCCACTTGGTTGGGTGTAGTCGATTGACTCAACACGAGAGAAAGGAAAGAGAAAAGAAGTTTTGCTTTTAAGGTTTCACCAAAGATATCAAAATAATGAGCCTTGATTTGTTTATATAGGCATAAGGAATTTGTTATAAGGAAACAAATTCCCACCTCCTCTTGTTGAGGTATAACCGGCCCCAAACACAAGCCCACAACCCAAGCCAAAACTTCCCTTTTCTGATTATTTAACATTAAGTCATTTATGTTAACATTTAACAACCGTTAAATAAATTCCGTTAAGTAACTAATTAATTAACGACCGTTATCTTGTTATTTACACAATTAATATAAATTAATTAATATAAATTAATTAATTATATTTGTTTGAATCCAAACGCTATCGTGTGCATCTCCAAAGGCCCGAGTCGCATTCCGGACATATATTATTTACGTGTAAATTCTTTCAAAAAGTTGAATGATTTTTGTGATTAGTATAAAGTTTAAGTGACTTACATCAAACTTCGTTACTATTTGGCAATATTTTCCCCTCATGGTTTTAACCCTATTCTTGCAGTTTTGGTAAGACAATTTCTAAAGTGGTCAAAGAAATCATAAAAGATATTGAAAATAAATCAAGCCGGGCCCATAAAAGAAACCATCTTGTTCAAATAATTAAATAGAAAAAATCCCTTAAAACATACGAGATCCTATCTTATAAAAAGAGGGAAAAAAATCGTATAGCAGTGTAAAAAGGAAATGATCATGTTAAATCCTTTTTATTAAGTCAGAAGATCGTAAATCCTTAAAGCATATAAGGATAGTTTATCAACTTACATAAAATACGAAACTTGCATGTTGATATACAAAGGACAAAGGACATTATATTTAGAAAAGATTTTCACCAGATCGTAAGTCATTCTTATAAATACCATAACAATCACAAACACATACATTATAAACCCTAGAACGAAAAACTGAGAAGCAATAGGAGGGGCGAAGCTTTTTTTTGGATTCAAGGTAATACTCTCATGCATGTAATTTTGAACTTAATTGTGCTGTTAGATTCACATAATACGTTATGCATTGGTCTGGTTTACTTGCTTTTCAATTATTAAGAAAATTATACGTATGCAGTTAGCTTCTTGTGTATGCATGATATTTAATTATTTATAGTATGACTGTTGACTTAGTACAATGAAAGTTACAAATTTACTTTCAGAATGGTTTGTAAACATGTAATCATAAAACTAGTTATCCGGTAATAATTAAAACTAATTTGGAATTATATTTTTGGTCGAAGGGTTTTGTACAACGTAGCCTAGCTTTACAATGATATAGTCAACCAAGATGTGGGTTCAACTTAAATTTTGGTGATGTATTTATATTGTATATATAGTGAGACTGTGGAATAATTTGCCACTCTAAAAAGCACTTTTTAACTTCCAGGAATTACAAACAAGGTCGTTGTCATTATTCTGCTATTAGTATGCTACTGAAATTTTTTATATGATACTGTAAAGCGTTGCCCAAAGATACAGTTTTTAAACGACTGAGAAGCTTATATTAAACTTTGTTGAAAAAGCAGCAAAAGGAAGTATGTGTGACTTGGCCGTAGTTGCTTTTGATGAGCTGCTACTACTTGGTTAATTAAAATTTGTAAACCAAATTAGAGTTGCTTGTTATATTAATTACAGTTATAGTGTGCTG
>BQNB010105417.1:0-15707 GCA_026074375.1 Tanacetum coccineum
GGAGAGTTTTTGCTCTATTTTCACCTTGGAAATGGATATGTGTGTGTTTACTTTCTAGTTTAGGCATTATATACCCTAAGACTTATTCAAGGGACATGTAGAGGTCTAGGTAAAGTATGTTCATAAGTATGGAAGCCTTACAAGTAAACATGTAAGTCTTGCTTGAAAATATCTACATGTTCCTAAAAGTAGAGAACATCCCATGAAATCAAGGAAGACTTGGAAATTAGATATTTCTTTGTATCTAAACTTGTATATTCGGCCACATAGGCTTAAAAGTGATGTTATTTTCTAAATTTTGGGTATTGGTTATAAATGTGGGTATTTGTTGAAGCGTAGAAAAGTTTTGGTGGTTTTGGGAATTCCTAAACGGATTTTATCGCGAAACGTAATCACTTTACGTAACCAATAAAAATAAAATGAAAAAAGTTAATAATTATACTTAAAATAATTACTTAACACTTACTAGATGTAAACATTTAATTGTTTGATGCCTGTTTACATCGAACGATAGTTTTTAGCTTACGCGATTTAACTTAACGATCACGATTAAAAGTAAACGTGTACAATACTAAAAATACATAGTGGATTTATTGACGTCGTAAATGACCCTAAAACACAGGGTATTATAGTACTTCTCCGGGTATCTTGACAACCTACAAGGTCAGCATCTGCATAGGCCGTTAGTGCCATAGCGGTGTCTTTCGTATACCAATGACCCTAGTTAATGGTTCCTCTGAGGTACCGAAAGACCCGCTTAATTGCTTCAAGGTACTTTTTGGTAGGCGAAGCCTGATACCTAGCACACATGCACACAACAAATACAAGGTCTGGTCTGCTGGCAGTGAGGTAAAATAGTGAACCGACCATACTTCGAAACCGAGTCTGGTCAACTGGAATCTTTAAGGGGTCCTCGTCCAGCTTTGATCGATCCACCATTAGTGTATCTACAGGGTCACAAGAATCCATTCCATGTTTCTTTAAAATTTCAAGAGCGTATTTGGATTGGTTAATAAAGATGCCTTCGGAACTTTGAGAAACTTGTAATCTTAAGAAAAACAACATATGCCCCATCATTGACATCTAAAATTTTGAACTCATCTCTTTTGAAAATATGTCACAAGCTTTAGAATCAGTTGAGGCAAATATAATATCCTCTACGTAAATTTAAACGAGAAGAATATGTTTGCTTGTTTTCCGAGTAAATAACGCTGGATCAACTACACCCTTGGAGAACTTGTTGTCTAGAAGAAACCTTGATAATGTGTCATACCACGCCTGTCGAGCCTGCTTTAAGCCATACAGAGCCTTCTTCAGACGATAGACGTGTGTAGGATGATCTAGATCTACGAATCCCTCTAGTTAACTGACGTAGACTTCTTTTTTCAGCTCCGCATTTAGAAATGCAGTTTTGACATCCATCTGGTAGATGGTCATGTTCTTGCTGGTTGCATTTGCAATGAAGATCCTGATAGCCTCTATCCGTGCAACTGGTGCAAATGATTCCTCAAAATCGATACCCTCCTCTTGACGATATCCCTTGGCTACCAACCGAGCCTTGTTTTTTAGAACATCACCATATTCATCAAGCTTGACTTTGTAAATCCACTTGAGAGCAATTATCATTACAGAGTCTGGTCTTGGTATTAACTCCCATACGTGAAGTCGATCAAACTCGTAGATTTCGGCTTGCATAGCTTCAAACCAGCAAGCTTCACTTACGTCAGTCTTGAAATTCTTGGGTTCGACTTTTGAAAGTACAGAATGGTAAAAGCACCACAAGGCATTGGTAGCTAACTGTTTTCTGGTGGATACCGAACGAGAAGGATTACCAATTACGTTATCAATCGGGTGATCCTTGGTCCATTTTCTGAGATGATCATGTGGTTGACTAACTTGGTTGGAATCAGCTGTACTAACATCCCCTGATGATGACTCTTCAGAACTAAGTTCTGGAGCAAACACGTTTACAAAGGGATCGTTGTCAGCTAGAGCAAAAGGATTGTCTTTGATAGTGGGTCCAGCTGCAACACCTTGATGTGAGATAGGAGCTTGTACTTCTGAGGATGATGGTAAATGACTTGTAGACGGTGCATCTTGATCAATTCTTGTAGAAGAAGGCGTACCGACTGAAACAACTGGAACTTGAACTGCAGGAGGAGGAGGTACCAGTCTGTCAACAATAGAGGGTTCAAAGTAATCATCGAACATCGGTTGGAATAAAATCTCCAAATCTTTATTGGTTGATGGCACATAAGGAGCTGCAGGGACCAGATTAGGTACGAGCCCTGAACTGATTTGTCCAGGCGTCAACATAATAGGCTCGGGTACTAAACTGATGTGCAAAGGAGCCATATGCTCAGTCATCTCATCGAATTGCACGTGAATTGTTTCCATGATTCGTCGAGTTCTTTTGTTGTAGATTCTATAACTGATTCGTCAGAATCTATATATACGTAATTATAAAATATATAATATTATAGAAAATCACCAGATTACCCTTGAGGACAAAGGTAAAAAGGAAATTCTTCAAAATATATATAATATAATACGTATATTAACCGGGAAGTATGATTCCCGGGTCGTTATCCCAACGATTTGTGAAATTAAAACCACGTTTGATGTTCGGACAATGATTTGAATTGAAGACAAAGATTTATTTGATTATTTACTTTTTTAAAAATTAAATAAACAAATTATAACAAGTAAGCACGAAGACAAATAACGGGAAATCAAAATTTGACTAAAAACGCAAAACGGGACCCCTAAACGGAGGTCAAAAATCCTAAATTTCTAAAAATAAACCTAACTTAATTTTTTTCTTTTTAAATGGACTCTATTTGACTAAAAGGTAAGTTTAAAGAAAACTAGAACAAAAACGGAGTTGAAATGAGCGTTAAAACACGAAAAATGAAAACTGGAACAAATCCCGTTCTTTAAAAAAATCGAATTTTTGCAAATTAGACCCTATGAAAGCAAAACTAATTTTCCTAAGAACTTTATGATAAAAGAAAATTTTCTAAAAAAGATTTATATTTTTTTGATTATTTTTCTATTTTTATGATTTTTTAAAGTTTTTAATGAAATTAAATGTTTAAAAATACTAAACTAACTATAAAAATTCTAGAAAAATTACAGGAAATAGCTTATACTAATTGAAACCTAGGAAAAATAAGCTTGAGATCACAGCTTATTGAATAAGCTGCGAAATAAGCTATAACAGCTTAATTAGCTTATAAGGCTAAATGAGTATAAAGAATAAATGTTGCAAGAGTCTAATGAAAAAGACCCCAGGGCGCAGTGGTAGTGTGTGTGTTATAAAGGTTGAGAGTGTTGAGGTCGGGGGTTCGAGTCTTGCTCACCCCCGACTTCCACTTTCCTTTTTTTTTAATTTTCAAAAACTTATAAAAGCAAAGTTGTTAACAAGCTAAAAATAAGCATTTTTAATAAAAGCAACTTTTATTGAAAAGCCCTAAATAAGCTAATAGAACAGCTTAAAATTGACAGAAACTCAAACTAAGCTTTTTGGTTTTTTTTCACTTAAAATAATTAAGCCTAAAAGTCACAATAAGCTATCCTAATGAAAAGCTAAGCAACTAACAAGCTAATTTAACCTAATGAGCTTATTATGACAGAAATGAGCACAAAAACACAAGCCATAAGCTGAAAAAGCACAATAAGTACTTATGCACACCCTACAACCAAACAGACCTTAAGCTCACTTTTGAGCTTAATTTTGAGCAACTAAACAAGCACCTTAGTAACCGCAACTTGACTTTTCTAAAAGAATAGCTTAAATACTATAAGAAAATGCTTTTTGGAAGAATTTTGAAACTTAAGAGCTTATTGAAAAAGGTTTGTGAAAACAGACAATTTAAACAGCTTATGCTGTCTTTGAATTTTTTTTAAAGAAACGTAAAACAGCTGACTTTAAAAGGTAAAAACAGATAATAGAATAAGCTAATTTTTAAAAACTAAGTTTAGACAAATAGAAATTATCCTATAAGCTACTAATATTCTAAAAATCTAAAGCTATCAACTACTTTAACTAATTGAAATTTGACATTGAAAATGAGTTTTTTATGTTTTAACTGCTGATGCAGTTGGCCTTCTAATTAATTAATCTAAAACCCTATCAAAGCAGGCCTAAGAAAATAATCTTAACATACTTAGAATAAAAAACTAAAGGCAATTAAAGCAATTACTAAATCTAGAAATGAACTAAACTAATATTGCAAATGACACTTGACAGATAAATGATTAAGACTAGAATAGATTTAAGCCAAAGTTGCAAATGACACTTGAAAGAATTAACACATTATTTTAAATCTACTTATGAAAAAAACTATTTTAACCTAATCCTAACTATTATCTAGTATTTAGCAGACTTAGATTGAAGATTAAAACAAATACACATGACCACAAAGCCACAAGCCAGTACTAACTTATGGTTTATACTGCTGTGCCAAACACACCCTATTGATATTTTAAAATTCAATTAATCCAGCTTTTAAAATGGAAAATAAAAGACTTAAAGACTAGCAAAACCAGATTATCAAAAAGCTTCCTACTACACTAATGAACAAGTAACAACTTCAAAATAAGCCAGAATCCATTAAGCTACCATACTAGCGATTTTTATATTTTTGACAGTTTTAGCCTAAACTAGTTGAAAACTGAAAACAAATATCTAGAAGCTAAAACTGAGTTGAATAAACTAAATAAGCGAAGCTAAGCAAAAAATATAAGAACTAATAAGCTACTATTTAAGCAAAAATAAGCAAAAGAGACAAGTACAAATAGACATTAACTTTTGAATAAAATTGTGAATTGTACCTTGATCTCAAGCACAAACAAGATTAATAGGCTCTTTATGAGTCTATTCTACAAGCTCCATCTGTCATAGACAAGCTGGTAAGGGCCATAAGCTCATCAAAAGTTAGCTTATCGTCCATATTTGAAGCTTAGGTAATTTTAAGGTGAAATTTGAGTAACAAAAGCTCAGTTAAGCTTTTAAAAGCTTAACTGAGTATAATGAGCTTAAGTAGCAAGGAAGTGTTATGAGAGGCTTATCAAGATAATTATTAACATTAAATTTACTTAAAGTAAAACTTGGATAATACTCAAAAGTAAATGAAACTAAGATTATAATGAAAATTAAAGATTGAGAACAAGCTTAAAAAGAAGAATTACATGTAATTAAAACTTTAAAAAACAGAAAATAAGCCTACAATAAGCTACCTAAGTCTAAATCCTAGGCCACCTTCCCCCCTAGATACTTTATGAGAGTGTGGAGAGGATTATTTTTAGCTGCACCAATGAAGGCTCTAGGCTCCAAATTCATTAGACAACCACCTTGCCTCTTAGTCCATTGTATCCTTTCAATCAATGGATTTCACTTGTAAAGCCCTTGTATTATCTTTTAGCTACTACTATTGCCAGCTAAGTGGCAATCCGGATATGCATGTTGTCTTCTTTCTGTGTGTAACTCAAGTGTAAAATTACACATCCCTTTTGTATTCCTCACAATACACCGTGGCAATTCCCAAATGTGGGTTCCACCAATGAAGATTGCCTTGGGTAACGTTTCTCTCTGCCAACAAGTACTATATCACTTGAATTGTACTTTCACGTCATTAATTTACATTTGCCCTCTCTTTTTGACCCGTGGTAATTTGGGGAAGGAGATGAGCAGTAAAAACTTTTTCTCCCGCCCTTTTTTACTTATAAGAGGGTGTTTGACTTTTGGGCCGGGTATTAGGGATTTAGGCCAGGGTTTGTTTTTGGGTTATAAATAGATAACGAGTGTTATCTCTTTTATTATAAAGAGATAACAACCGTTAGGGCTTAAAGGGTAATTTTTGTAATTTGGAAATTTATGAAGGACTGTTTGGTAACTTTGGAATTTTTGTCTTGTTGTGACTTTGACCAAGGGTTGACTGAGGGTTGACCACTGCTGACTTTTTGACCTTTTTGTAGAAAACTTCCGGCTCTTTGCGTGCTCTTCCGTTCCCGTGTTCGTGTTTGTCCGGTTTTGACCGTTTTCTTGTGATTTTTGCTTTATCCGTACCTACACAATCACAAAGACAAAACAAGCAATATTCAAGCATTTAAAGCACAATTTCGACTTTTTAGGGATATTTTTTATATAAAACGGATATGTGTTTTTCACATCATAACAAAATTTCTCCAAACATAAGCGAGTTGCGTGTCTCAACGCAATGATTATGATGCCTATACCCAATACCAGTCAAACATCCCGCAAACTAAACCTTTGAAAAGTAGCAAAGATTTTTGTGGAGAGAGTTAAGAGATCACAAGTTATAAAACACCCCTATTTCCCATTTTTCTAAAACTTTTTTTTATAATATAATTGAGATTATTTCGACTTTCGTTATTTCCATAACTGTTAGGGATCATAGAACAAGATGCATTTCGATCCGAGAATGCCCCAAAAAGGATAAATTCATCGTCCCCGACTTTTCACTTATCCAAACCAAGCTTAAAACAAAATCATAGCTAAATATCAGTAAGGATGCTAACACTACTCATATTTGCAACTTGTGAACTTTTTACTCCCGACATTTATTATATCTTAAGTGAGTGTGCTATCTTGAATTTCAACCATGGATCAACTTTTTGCAACATACTATGCTTTACGTTCCACCTTAGAATAATGAGTTTAAAGGCGAGATCATCCCATGTAGCGACTTTCGTCTCGGCACATCCCAGACCTTCCGCCTATTACTAGGCTTTTAAACACCACCACAGCAGACTAGTATCACGGACAACACGTACCTTAGTTAAAAAACTCAGGTTTCCCTGATATATCATAGCTTATAAATAAACTAGCCAAAGTGGCAAAAGTAATATAGAATTTAACAAAAAGGAGTCAATTTATTAATTTAATTATTTAGACATTTATGCAATTATAACCTTCGACCTTTTAGAAGGCTGCAACATCGGTTGTGAGCCGGCAAGATGCAGCAAACTTTTATCAGTCTCGGATCTTTATTCTTACTATGGGCTTTCTTTAGAAGACTACCCATACGGTATGAGCCACAAGAAGGTAGTAAACTATATATCAGCCACAGCTTTTAATATATATTTATTTTTTTTTAATATATTTATTTATTTTAAAGAAGACATTTACTTTTTGAACAAATTTCAAGTATAAAATATTGAACTAAAACTAAATTTTTTCTATATATTACATAAAAATTGTTGATTTAAGTTTAATATCCAAAAACAGCACGTAAATTAATCCAATTAAGAGCTTATGGGAGAAAAAGCAACAAGTTACATACATAAACTCTAAAGATTTCCAAATAATCTTTGTTCAGCATCCTACTCATACTTAACTCTATCATTTTTTCGTTCCTTATCCGCGAATTAGCGATACACCTTAACCTAAAAAGTGTAAGGAATCAAGCTATAGCTCACGACTCTCGATCGTGTCATAAATTAACTCTTTATTCTAGCCCACCAAGAAAGACAAAATTGTGACAAACACTCTAAGTTTTATTTTTTGAAATTTTTTTTAATTTATTTTTTTCATATTTTTTGAAAATATTTTGTGGGAAAACAGGGTACGAGAGAACAACGGCAAAAATTAAGGCATGATCATATCGAAGATAACTACCCCATACAAATATCAAACATTGTCCTCATGTTTCCTAGCCTAAGAAGGAGACTTAAAAACCCCATACTAGAAATTCAAAAGGTCGAATGCATAACTCAAACATATAAGAAAGTATCACAATAACTAAGCCATTTATTAAGTGTGCTAAAAGAATAAATTTAAACGATAATAATCTTTATGAATATCAGAATTCCGGCAAACTAATGGAAATCAAAGCTAGGAAGCTCGAGTGGACACCGGGACAAAACACCAGAAACACGAGAGTCTTCATAAAAGAAAAGTCAGGATCAATCCTGCAAACAATCACAAGTACAAAGCAACAACACAACGAACGAAAGAGTACATGCCTCCCCACAACACATTAAAATAAGAAAGAAATTAAAAATGGATAGAGCAAAGGTGCATAACCACAATAGCGCTTTATTTTGTAACCGAGTCGACATAGCTTGACTCGATCCGGAAATTCATTCGTCCTTAGGATAGTAAATGGGAAGAGAATAATCTTAATCGGCTTTCATTAATGTGTTGGATAAACATTTAAGCACAAAAGAGAAAAAAGTATAAAAGCACCAATACATGAAAGTTCCATCCCGATGAAATTCCACGTCTCTAAGTGTAAGATGTCGAGGTCATAAGATGGTTCCTCATTTTTGGGTGGAGGATAAGTAAAGGAGAAATCACAGGGTAGGTGAGAAACATGTAGAAAATCTAGTGACAATTGTGGAAGGAAGTGTCAACTTTAAACACATTATTCTCACCTCCCCCTGGGTCAAAATATTCATCTTCATTAAGCTCACCAAAATCGTTTATCACATGTGCATCAGTCTCAATAATTAAACTAATTTCAACATCTGATGGTTCCGGAGGAGGACGAGGAAATGATGGATCAAAATCAAAGTGAAATGATTCAAACTCAGGAAGTTCCAAAAGAGGATCATTTGAATTATCAGAAATAACAACGCCAGTCAATCCTCCCTGATCGGGCTCAATCTAAAAAAGAAATGAATCATACTCAGGAAGAGAGTTATTAGCATGAGTAGTGGTACTGCTACTTCTCGTCTCTTCCATATGATCGCTGAAAGTCTCGAATTCGGGTAAAGAATTATCCAAATGAGAAAGAGAAGTATCGGACTCCTCAAAGAACGAATCACTATCCACGACGGGAATAGGAAATGAAAAGGGAGACTTGAACACAAAATCAGGAGTAGGGTTATTTTTCAAAGATTCGATATTAGTAATAAGACGATGGACGTTACTAAATTTCTCGACGAAGAATAACATCTTGATTTAAAAATATCTTCTAAGTCAAACTCTTTCTCTTCTTGATCTTCATTCTCCTCCTCGAAACTATCGTACTCCAAACTGAGAGGTGATGCTTCAACGTACTCGATGTTCTCATAAGAATCGTCATCACTTGAAATATCATGATCATAACAATCAACTTCTTCTTCATCAAATTCGTCTTCATCTATTCCGGGTGGAATAGGAGCGAATTCACCAGCGAATTCCTCGGAAAGAAAATCGATCTTAGGAGACGTGATCGGAATATCTTGACTAAGCAAAGATTCAGCATCAGAATGATCATAAATATCGTTGGAAACACCCTTGGATCCACTTGGGATTGGGACGAGGTCCCCAATACTAGATTTATCCTTTTCAGGAATAGTGCTAAGTTCCTTTTCCCCCATGATTAGAGGGTCTTCGGGTTCTTCGGATGGTTCATCGGGTGTGATCCCGAGCTTTATACCTCTCCATATAATAGTATACTCATCATCGACATCATCGAAGTAGAAAAGTGGAATCAAATCCACTTGGACAATTAATCTATTCTGAACACTCTTCACTGATAGTTCGCACATCTTCAATGATTTTACATCATCAATTCTTAATAACCCGTTGTCAGATAATTGCTTGTCCATCAAAGCATCTTTAATTTTGCCAAAACCTTCCCAAGCTATCAATATAACCTTTGGTGTTACTCCAAAAGGTATACGACTAAACTTCCTCAAGAAGGTGCAAACGTCTTTCAAAAAGTTATCTCTAGCTTCTTCATCGTCAATCATAGAAGAATTCCAATATGGAATAAAACTTTGAGCTGCCGTCTCCTTCTTTTCTTGTTGACTTCCTTTAAGAATTTGCAAATCATCCATAAGTTTAATAAGCAGATCTTGGCGTAACTTCATGTTGTTCTGCTCTTCTCTCCATAACATTGCTTAGAACTTAAGAAACTCTCCTCAGGCTTAGCAGATAAGCCATGCACTTTTCATTAGGAGGTATATGATCATACTCCTTTAAAAAGGCTTGAATGGTTTCCATTAAGTCTTCTCGAGCTTGCAAAATTTCTCTACTTGTCTCTTGAGGAGGATAATTGACGGGAAACTGCGGGGGTTGATATTGGTCAAAACCAAAAGAATTAGGATCATCGCAAGAATTTTGCTCATAATAATCTTCATACATTGGTTGACATTGAAAAGTCGTATGAGGACCCCCGCAATTTTCACAACAAAGATATTGTTGAGAAGAACTTTGAGAATTTTGTGGAAAATAATTATCATTAAAGTTTTGATTGTTACCACGCTCCTTTCATAGACAAGCGGGAACTGTGGTGGACAATCATAACCATAATGAGCATTATTTCCACATAACTCACACAAGTAAGTCTCAAACTGGAGTTGTGGAGGGTGGGTGAGAACACTTGGAGAATCATTGAAAGAATTAAGTTTGGAATCATAAGTGAATGAATTCTCATCTTCATAATTGCATGTCGGATGAACACTTGGCAAAGTCCGTGGGAGCTCATTAATGGTTTGATTGTATTGTTCTGGATTAGAGTTAATCGGAGCTTTTGGTGGACAATTATAACCAATATGAGCACCATTACCACAAGACTTGCAAGTACATTGTTGACAAAAGATATCGTCTAACAAATCACCACACTTGTAACAACAATTGTGGTTAATTTGTAAAGGTGGCATTTGCGAAGTAATTTTCAAACAGCGGGGTCTTGATAGAAGACGAATGGCTACTTGAGGTGCCTACAAACATGTTAGTGTTGGATTGGATGACTTAGAGGTGTTTTTAGAATTTTTTTTTCATGCATGAATTGTATACCAACCTTCATTCAAACACTTGGAAAAGATAGAAATCAGTGTTTAATATTACTTTGTTTTTTATTATATTTCATTAAATTTTAGAACATAACACACAATGTCGAAAATATAAAAATTTAAAGGTTTTAATAATGTGGAAAAATGTATGAGGAGGTTTGGATAAAGATTTTTGTATAAAAGAATGAAAATAATTGATGAAATTATTAAATATGATGTGTAAATTTAGGGACTAAAAAAAGTAGTGATTTAATTAATATAGTAGTGGGTTCAAACGATGAGCGATAAACTCCAAAAAAGTAACAATTTAGAGGGTTAATGAAAAGAATTAAATGGATAAGAAGAAAAAGAAGATTATTTTTGGTTTTTAATCTAATTTTAACGGACAATGAGATAGACAACTTGAACCAAATAATCAAACTTACTTCACGGTAGCTCTTAAAAATTTTACTTTTTAAGGTGAGTCGTTCCTCGTAAATGACACAAATGGCAAGTTTTTGAATCTTTGATTCGAGTTGGGAACTTATTATGGATAATACCTCAATTGAAGGTATTATTTGTTGGTGTTCTTTTACCAACTTTGTTTATTTTATTTTTTTATGGATAATTTTTTATATTTTTGATTTTTTTATATGATAATTATACTAAAAGAAAAGAAAAATATTTTTTTACTTTTTATTTTTATAATTTTTATTTTTTAATTTTTTAACAAAACAAAACTTTCAAAAATGAAAGGGTCTTCAAATCACGATCAACAAACTTCAAACGAGAGAATCTTAATCACAAATCCCCGGCAACGGCGCCAAAAATTGATATAGCAATTCTATATACGTAAAATATAAAATATATAATATATGATGGAAAATTACCAATTTACCCTTGAGGACAAAGGTAAAAAGGAAATTCTTCACAAATATATATAATATAATATAATACGTATATTAACCGGGAAGTATGATTCCCGGGTCGTTATCCCCAACGACTTGTGAAATTGAAACCACGTTAGATGTTCGGACAATGATTTGAATTGAAGCCAAAGTTTGATTTGATTATCTACTTTTTAAAAAAATTAAAATTAACAAATTCTAACAATTAAGCATAAAGACAAATAACGAGAAACCAAAATTTAACTAAAAACGCAAAACGGGACCCTTAAACGGAGGTCAAAAACCCTAAATTACTAAAAATAAACCTAACTTAAATTTTTTCTTTTTAAATGGACTCTATTTGACTAAAAAGTAAGTTTAAAGAAAACTAGAACAAAAACGGAGTTAAAATGAGCGTTAAAACACGAAAAACGAGAACGGGAACGAATCTCGTTCTTTAAAAATCGAAATTTTGCAATTTAGACCCTACGAAAGCAAAACTAATTTTCCTATGAACTTTATGATAAAAGAAAATTTTCTAAAAAAGATTTATATTTTTTTGATTATTTTTCTATTTTTTATGATTTTTTAAAGTTTTTAATGAAAATAAATGTTTAAAAATACTAAACTAACTATAAAAATTCTAGAAAAATTACAGAAAATAGCTTATACTATTTAAAACCTAGGAAAAATAAATTTATAAGCACAGCTTATCAAATAAGCCGCGAAATAAGCTGAGACAGCTTATAAGATAAAATGAGTATTAAAAAGTTAAATTGTGTGGAATAGTCAAATGGAAAAGACCCAAGGTGTCACATAAGTCGGTGATGTGAGTGAGGTGTGTGTGTATATAAAAGGGTGAGGGTGTTTGAGGGTCGGAGGGTTCGTGTCTTGCTCACCCCGCCTTCACTTTTCCGCCTTTTTATCTTCCCCTTTTTTTATTTTCGAAAACTTATAAAAGCAAAGTTATTAAGCTCCTAAAAATAAGCATTTTTAATAAAAACAACTTTTTATGAAAAGCACTAAATAAGCTAAAAAATAGCTGAAAAGCAAACAATTAACACCTCACTTTATTTTTGGTTTTTTTTAGAAAACTTAAGTACTCAAAAAGCTAAGAACAAAAAGCACTTTTATACTAATCCTAACCTAAAAAGCTAACCTGACTTAGAAATAAGTTTAGAATCAAAAGCAACAAGCTGCATTGTCCTAATAAGCTCTTAAAATCTAACTGAGAATCAAACACCCCTTAAGGACTACTTTGAGCTCAATTTCTAATAAGCAAATGGAACATTATGACAATAAGCTTTAAACTACCTTAAAGCTAAACTAAAACTCTACTAAAATCTATAATTAAAAACTATTTTGAAACTTAATTGCTTATTAAAAAGACTATTTGAAAAATACTGATTAACTCACTACATACTGATTTTAATCAGTATGTAGTGAGTTTTAAAATGACAATTGGTGAACTTTGAGTTTAAAAGCAGGAAAACTATTAAACTTATTTTTGCAAAAAAACTTGACTCAGATTAATGACTACCTTAATTCTAATTGTATTTAAAATTTCAAATGCTAGCTAATACTTTTGCTTACTGAAAATTGATGATGAAAATGACTATTAACAGCTTATGCTGCTGATGCAATTGACAAGCAAAATGAACTAAACTATTAAAATCTATAATGCAGACCTAATGTAAATGAATTCTACTCTATTTAAACACAAATTAACAAGCAAATAAGTAAATGATTAAGACTAGAAGAGATTTAAGCCAATGTTGCAAATGACACCTGACAGATTTAAACTTATTTTAAATCTACTTATGAAAAACTATTTTTACCTAATCCTACTATTAATCCTAGTTTAAACAGACTTAGATTGAAGATTAAAACAAATATCAAAGACCACAAAGGCCACAAGCAGTACTAACTTGTAGTTAGTACTGCTATGCCAAACACCCCCTTAATTTCATAGAAGTTCATTTTAGCTTATGAGACTAAAATCTGATAACAACTTTAAGACTAATAGTAATATAGCTTTATACTAACCTAAGTAACTTAATTGAACAAGTAATTAAGCCAGAAATTCAGATTTAAGAACTATGCTATTAATTTTAAGCTTATGACAGATTATGAAGACAAAGTGATTGAAAATGAAATCTACACTACATAAGCTGGAAATAGGAACTTAAACATGATTAATAAGCATAAAGAGATAAGTATAAACTCAGATAAGCAAGAGAAACAAGCACATAAGTAGTTTATAAGCTGAATATAAAGAAAGTATAACTAAATGAAAAACTTAACAAAAAGCCTTACTAAAACATAGGCATCAAACAGCTCAAGGAGCTACTTTTATAGCTCTAAGCTTATCCTTTTGGATAAGCTAGTAAAGACCAATGGGGTCTTCCATTGTTACCTCATCATCCATAAGCTTAAAACCAAATTTCACCATGTTTTGCATAGGTTAAACTGATTATTTAGCTTAAGTAGTATTAAATTGAATTAATGAGCTCAATTCTAGCTTATAGACTAGAAGAGCTTAATAAGAGCTTGTATGAGCTTATGGAACAGTGAACATGACAACTGAAGGTAAAAGAGCTTTTAATTTGGATGACAGATTAAGTAAAAGGAAAAGTTGATTGTATTAATAATAAGCTTGAGTAACATAAAGAGTAAACGAAAAGTTACATTAAGCTAAACTCTATAAAAGCTAATTATAACTGAATTTAAACTTTAAGCTAAAATTTACAATATTAAGAAAATTGAAAATCAAAAAAGAAAAAGAGATATGCTGTGTGTGAGGAGTGAGGCTTTATATAGCAGCAAGGAGAAGCTTCTAGGTGCAGCAGGATTATTACACGCTCCTCTCAATCCTATCCGTACATTCCTTTAATGATTGCAGAATCACTCTTGTCCGTTAGATCAATATCAAGCTCACACGGATTGCCAGCGTGGCAATCCGTGGTTGTGACATGTTGTGCTTCTTCTGAGTGTATTTCAAGTGTAAAAATCCCATCCTTGAGTGTTACTTAGTATCCAATGTGGCATTCCCTTTGTGGGGTTCCACCAATGAGAGGGCTTGGGTGACGTTTTATCCTGCCAACGAGTACCTTATCCTTGAATTACCCATCCATATTGTCAATTTAACTTTGCCCCTTGATTTGAGCTTGGGGTAAAACCTTGAAGATGGTGAATAGTAACAACAGACATTCTCGCACTTTTTTTCTTTTATAAAAAATGTTTGACTTTTGGGTCGGGTATTAGGGATTTGGGCCAGGGTATTGGATTTGGATTTGTTCTTTAAAAAGTTAACGGGTGTTAACTTCTATTAATAGAAGTTAACACCGTGAGGGCTCTAAGGGTTATTTTTGTAATTTGGATTATCTTGAGGGCTGATTTGGGAATATTTGGAGTTTTGTCTTTTTGTGGTTTGACTTTAGTTGACCAAAGGTTGACTTAAGTTGACCATTCTTGACTTTTGATAGCTTTCTCCCGGCTCTTTGCATGCTCTTCTGTTCCCGTGTTCATGTTTGCCCGTTTTTAACTATTTTTTTGTGATTTTTACAATATTCGCACCTACACAATCACAGAGACAAAACAAGCAATATTTAAGCATTTAAAGCATAATTTTGTCTTTTTAGGGCTATTTTTGATATAAAATGGATATATGTTTTCACACATATCAAAATTCCCCAAACTAAGCGATTGCGTGTTCTCACACAATATTACATGCTCTATAACCAAATACCTCAAAACTTCCCAAAACTAAACCTTTGAAAAGTAGCAAAGATTTTTGTGGAGAGAGTTAAGAAATCACAAGTTATAAAACACCCCTATTTCCCATTTTTCTAAAACTTATCCTTTTTTTTAATAATGTTATTTTGACTTTCGTTATTTCCATAACTGTTAGGGATCATAGAACAAGATGCATTTCGATTCCGAGAATGCCCCAAAAAAGGATAAATTCATCGTTCCCGACTTTTCACTTATCCAAACCAAGCTTAAAACAAAAGCTAAATATCAGTAAGGATGCTAGCACTACTCATATTTGCAACTTGTGAACTTTTTACTCCCGACATTTATTATATCTTA
>BQNB010105418.1:0-19058 GCA_026074375.1 Tanacetum coccineum
CAAAAAAAAATTTAAAAAAAAATAAAAAACATGAGACCCAACAAATAAGCCCATATAAAAAAAATATTAAACGTGAGACCGAAAAAATAAATTCAAAAGAAAAAGGAAAAAAAATAACGGCCTGAAACAACGCGCGGGAGATAAAATCATATAAGGGAAAAAAAACTATTAAAAAAAACCCGTATAGCCAAAAAAAAGAAACCTTTAAACATGAGGCACAACACGTATGCCCATATAAGGAAAAAGCAAACTATAAAACATGAGACCGAAAAAATAAACCCGCACAAAAAAAACAATTAATGGCCCGCAACAACGCACGAAAAATTACCGCCCCGCAGCAACGCGCGAGTAATCCTGCTTGTTTAAGTAATTGAACTACTAAAATAATCTATTGATATTAATATATATCCTATTAGAGCTCAAATACGACGTCGTATTTGTGTGGCCCAAAAACAAAACAGTATGGCCCAACCTTCAATCTTAATTCTATATATTAGTAGCCGGTTTATTGGGCTTCCAAATTTGGGCCGGCCCATTTTGACAATTTTTTTTAAATTTTTTTTCCTCTTAAGTCGGTAATATAAAAAAATAGCTTGGCGTAAAATAGGGAAAAAATATTACAAAAGTACTGATTTATTCAGATAAAAAAATACCTGCGGATACATCTTCGACACCTAATAACTTTAAAATAATCGACAGTGTCACAAACGTACAACTTTATATTGCATTAAACGGTATCGTTTTACGCCACTAAAAACCATAAGCCCTATGACACATTTTACCCAAATACCATAAAATTATATTTTAAAAAAAACATAAATTAAAAATTAAAAAAACCAACCTTTAAACATGAAGTCCAACACATAAGCCCATATAAGAAAAAAAATATTAAACATGAGACAGAAAAATAAACCCGCACAAAATACGCTCCGCAGCAACGCGCGGGTACTCATGCTTGTATAACACATTTGTGGACAACTCCACTGTCGTTTTGACAGTGGGCCACAATGCTACAGTAACGGGCTCTCATTTTGGGTCAGCCCGATTTTGTTTTTTTTATTTTAAATTTTTTTGTTTTTGTTTTTGTTTTTTTTAAATTTGTATGCACAAAGTAGGAAGAAAAAAAAATATTACAAAAGTTCTGATTTATTCGGATAAAAAAAATACCCGCGGAAACATCTTCGATACCTAATAACTTTAAAATAATCGATATGGTCACAAACGTACAACCCATTATATTAAAAAAAAACTCATATAGCAAAAAAAAACAACACTTTAAACATGAGGCCCAACACATTAGTTAACTTTAAAATAATCGATATGGTCACAAACGTACAACCCATTATATTAAAAAAAACCATATAGCAAAAAAAAACACTTTAAACATGAGGCATAACACATAAGCCATATAAAAAAAATTATTACTAATATACACAAATCCACTGTCGTTTTGACAGTGGGCCACAATGCTACACTAACGAGCTCCCATTTTGGGCCAGCCCGATTTTGGTTGTTTTTTTTTTATAATTTTTTTGTTTTTGTTTTTTTTTTAAATTTGTATGCACAAAGTAGGAGGAAAAAAATTATTACAAAAATTCCGATTTATTCAGATAATAAAAATACTCGCGGAAACATCTTCGATACCTAATAACTTTAAAATAATCGATATGGTCACAAACGTACAACCCATTATATTAAAAAAAACCCATATAGCAAAAAAAAAAACAAAAAATATTACAAAAGTTTCGATTTATTCAAATAAAAAAAATACCCGCGGAAACATCTTCGATACCTAATAACTTTAAAATAATCGATATGGTCACAAACGTACAACCCATTATATTAAAAAAAAACCATATAGCAAAAAAACAACACTTTAAACATGAGGCCCAACACATAAGCCATATAATAAAAATTATTACTAAAAATATACATATTTGTCGACAAACTAACCTAAAATTCGCATAATAAATATACACATTTACGGACAAAAACGAAGTCGTTTTGACTTCGGGCCACTTTGCTACAGTAACGGGCTCCCATTTTGGGCCAGCCCGATTTTGGTTTTTTTTTTTAATTATTTTGTTTTTGTTATTTTTTTTAAATTTGTATGCACAAAGTAGGAGGAAAAAAAAATATTACAAAAGTTTTGATTTATTCAGATAAAAAAAATACCCGCAAAAACATCTTCGATACCTAATAACTTTAAAATAATTGATATGGTCACAAACGTACAACCCATTATATTAAAAAAAACATATAGCAAAAAAAAAACACTTTAAACATGAGGTCCAACACATAAGCCATATAAAAAAATTTATTACTAAAAATATACATATTTGTCGACAAACTAGCCTGAAATTCGCATAAAATCTGGCCCAAAGTAAAAAAAAAAAACTAGCCCAAAATTAGCCTGAAATCTGGCCAAAAGTAAAAAAAAAATACAAAACGGTCCCTCAACTTTTAACTATTTACGATTTTCTTACACAAAAAATCCTGTAAAAAATTAACAAAAAAAAACACGTCAAGTTTTTATTGTTCACAACTTTTTTACATTCATCGGACAAAAAAAAAGATATCGAACCGTCCCAAAAAAAGAAAATATTCGGGAAAAAATTAACCCGTCCCAACGCAAAAAAAATAATTCCCGAATCGTACAAAAAAAGGAAATATCCGGGAAAAAATTAGCCAAAAAAATTGGCCCAAAGTAAAAAAAATAAATACAAAACGGACCCTCACCTTTTAACTATTTACGATTTTTTTACACAAAAATTCCCGTAAGAAAATTTACAAAACCGTCCCATAAAAAGAAAATATTTAGGAAAAAATTAGCCTGTCCCAACGCAAATTTTTTTCCCCGAATCATACAAAAAAAATAAAATATTAAAAATTAGCCCCGCCATAACGCATCGCCCAAAAAAACCCCCGAAACGTAAAAAAAAATATTCGGGAAAAAATTAGCCCCGCCGCAACGCGCGGGTTCTTTTGCTTGTATTACACATTGAGTGACAAATCCACTGTCGTTTTGACAGTGGGTCACATTGCTACAGTAATGGGCTCCCATTTTGGGCCAGCCCGATTTTGGTTTTTTTTTTAATTATTTTGTTTTTGTTTTTTTTTAAAATTTGTATGCACAAAGTAGGAGGAAAAAAAATATATTACAAAAGTTTCGATTTATTCAGATAAAAAAATACCCGCGAAAACATCTTCGATACCTAATAACTTTAAAATAATCGATATGGTCACAAATGTATAACCCATTATATTAAAAAAAAACCAATATAGCAAAAAAAAACACTTTAAACATGAGGCCCAACAAATAAGCCATATAAAAAAAATTATTACTAATATACACATTTGTCGACAAACTAGCCTAAAATTCGCATAAAATGTGACCCAAAATCTAGCCCAAAGTAAAAAAAAAAAAACTAGCCCAAAATTAGCCTGAAATCTGGCCCAAAGTAAAAAAAATACAAAACGGTCCCTCAACTTTTAACTATTTACGATTTTCTTACACAAAAAATCCCGTAAAAAAATTAAAAAACAAAATTCCGAATCGTACAAAAAAAGGAAATATCCGGGAAAAAATTAGCCAAAAAAAACCCCCAAAAATAGCCTAAAATCTACCCAAAGTAAAAAAAAAATATACAAAACGGACCCTCACCTTTTAACTATTTACGATTTTCTTACACAAAAATTCCCGTAAAAAAATTTACAAAACCGTCCCAAAAAAAGAAAATATTCGGAAAAAAATTAGCCCGTCCAAACGCAAATTTTTTTTCTCCGAATCATAAAAAAAAGAAAATATTAAAAATTAGCCCCGCCATAACGCATCGCCCTAAAAAAACTCTTGAAACGTAAAAAAAAATTGTTCGAGAAAAAATTAGCCCCGCCGCAACGCGCGAGTTCTTTTGCTTGTTCATTTTTCATCATACATCCTCATTTGTAATGTACCCCTGATATAAAGTACCATCACATATGTCCACTATTCAAGACAAATTAATCTATACCACCTTTAAATGGGTTTCATTGGACGGACACACCAATTCTAGCTAATGTTAATTACATTATAGGTAGTAAAGTTTTGTAGTACGACAATAATTTATATATTTGAACATAAAACTTAACCAACATTCGATCTGACACGAGTCGATTTACCTTCAAGTTACACTAGAAATAAAAATTCAAAAAGCACTATAATTCATTAGTTTAATTCAGCATAAAAGTCTATAAAATTCTTACTGATTCAAAGTTCAAACGGTACAAGTACAACACCATTATTAGAAGAAAAATAAAGTCCCGTTACCTTTTAAAAAAATTACAGTACAATATAAGAAACTAAGAGCAAACGGTGTCATCACGCCGTTGGTGGATTCGGCAACGTCGTTTCCGGCGTTATGACACCGGGAAGTGAAAAAGAGGGACGCCGTTGGGCTTCACGTTGACACACACGCCATAATGCAACCTATTTTTTTTTTATTTATTTCTTTTTAAAAAGTGGGTATGTGTTGTGTTTAGTGTGTGTTTACAGTGTGTATGTTTTTAGTGTGTGTTTACACGCATGAAGTGTAGAGGAAGAAGAGAATTTTACATTTTAGTCCCTATGATTTCAGTCCTTGTGATTTTAGTCCCTGTTTTTTTAATAAAAAAGATTTTTTAGTTTTATTACTTAAAAAATATATTATTTGGTATTTAATTTGTTTTAATAAATGGAAAAGAACAAAAATGATGAGTCTCAAAAAGTGATGTTATTTGGTGTTATAATTACCTTAGTTTTTTTTTATGTTGGTATTATGAATTATGACGTTAAAGTTGACGTGACACCCAAAAAATAATGTTATGATGTTATGACAGATGAGGACACCAAAACTTTGGGTTTCGACGCTAGTGCAAAAGAGACTGTCTCAGCATGATCAAAGGGAAAATTCAATATGGTAATCAAAAAGAGGAATATGATTCTTCGGCTAGCCATTGTTAACTTGTTTCTTGCTTTTGTGATGGATGAGAAGATGTATCATGTATCCATTTATAGACTTAGTTATGATCAGTGTTTCGTTTTGTAGTAGACAACTTTTCGAAATGAACAAACGAAGAAAGAATCCGTTAGAAGATGACGATCACTTCTCACATCAATCATGTTCAAGACGTAGATGACATTGTTTGATATGTAATACTGTAGTAACTTTTATCTATGTATAATCCAAATCAGAAGCATGTTTAATCATGCAAATATGACAAACAAAAAAGTTAGTTTTGAGGTATTTGCTACAAGTGACTTATATATTCATTTTGAAAACCTTTTTTTTTTAAATTTCCCTTTCCTTGGATTTTTGTAGTTTTAGGATGCAAGTTGAAGATAATTGTTGATTATGTATTAATATTGTTTAATATTTTGTATAATTTTTTGTTGGACGGAGGATATGACTTTGTTTAATTACATGGCGTTAAGGTTGATATTGTTTAAATATATCTTTTGGTCTCATGTATTAGACACTATGAATGTTTAGTACCACATAATGACATTTGAAAAAAGTATGTTTGTTATTATATGTATGAGGCTTGTCGACACCCGTGCGTTGCACTGAGCTTGGTCTTTTGGATAAATCTGATTGTTACTTATGTGATACATCTCTCCATCAAATTTGACTCGTAGTCACATGTGTCCCCAAGCTGACATGGGTGCATTTTTCTCAGCTTACTTCTGATGTGAAAATCTATATTTCTGCATCAATTTATGCTGTAAAACAATCTTGTCCGTTTATTTCGAACTATGATGTGAAAAGCTATATTTCTGCACCAATTTATGCTGTATACTGTTGCTTTTGTTTTTTCGTATATTCACTGTCCAAAAAGCTATATTTCTGCACCAATTTATGCTGTGAAAAGTGTAAAAACAACCCTGAAATCTGACGTTCAGCAGTTAAGAGCTGAAAAAACAGCATTTAAAAAAGCTATAAAAAACTGCCTATAAATCATGTAGAAAGAGTAGATAAACCTTAAAAAACTCATGTGTCAAACACACACTATAATGTTTTAAGTACCTCCATATTAACTTTGTAAAACAGGCTCCATACACCCCCCTAACGCAAGCCTAACATAAGTACTTACAAATAGTCTTCTCATACGGAAATCTGTTTTGCGACTTTTCATTTTTAATACAAATGTCTTGATACTCTCTATTTGGTTCACGGTTCCTTCTATTGTTTGCAATCATTCATTTTCCAGATGATCTTTGGTCAGCGTCATTTTCTGTATTGTTAATAATATATAAGTTCTTTTGCCAAAAAGGAGGTCAGCTAAAGATAACATAGTAACGGGCAAATCATTTCAAAATGGCTCAAAATCTTTGACCTTAAAAGTCGAAGGGGTGGTAAACTTTAATGACTCGGAAAAAGCCAAATAATTTTCCACATGTCATGGTCATGTAACCTTTCAATCTTGAAAAGTATTAATATTTTGGAATTGGCACAATAAACAGGGATGCAAAAAGAAATACCTCGATCTGGTAACCAACGTTGATGGTTAGAGCATCACGAATAAGATAGGGCCTTAAACGATTGACGTCTTTTTCAAAAAGTTGAAGGGCTTTCAACCTCCTTGTCTATGCAAACAAAAACTTCTGAGTCGTTGAACCATAAGCATGGGCGTTTGTCTTGCACGAACAACTTTTCTGGCATTGGCAAGGAGGTATTAGTTGAATCGTATTCAACATATGAAAGAAGATATGTTTCATATAATATTATGGTTTTCTTCATAGATTATGTTGGATGTAGTTAATTGTACTTGTATTGGGACAATTAGGTCTTCTTCATGAAATAGATAAGCCTCCATGGCCCAACTGAGGTTCTTCTCAACCGCTGCCAGAATCGTTAGGGTGTCCCCTTAAGTCGGCATAAAACAGGCGAGGGTTATGCTTTAATGTTTTGCTTTACATCAGTGAATGCCAAAAGGGAATTATAAGGATTGACAACAAATTTCTTGAAGTAATTGACATGAGATTTGATAGATTTATATAAGAGTTAAGAAATAGCAATATCTGGCACTACTGTATTTGAAGGTAAAAATCCATTGAACCTATTGCAGTTAAAGGCAACTAGCTGATCTACCTCATGTACTATAATAGGCACTACTGATTTATTTTAGCAATCCATGTTGTAGTAAGAAATGCAATCCATGGTAATTATACCTCATGTAGTATAAAGGAACTACTCATATATATTAGCAATCCATGTATATACCTCATGTAGTAAGAAATAGCAATCCATGAAGTATAAAGGCACCACTATTATATTTTCACATATATATTAGTTAGGTTGATAAGCTTACAAATAAAGGTATCAAAGTCGAGCACTACTGACGTGGCTTGTCAAGAATGCTTGAGTTCCTTACTTAAATTATAGGTAGATAAGCATATACATGGTATGAAAACGCACCTGGTTTGCCTGTGTGGATGTCTCAATTGGGACTAGATGCTTGCATACCATCTATAATGTCACCATATGGAATGTTCTTGTTGGAAAATCTATCATCATGAAAGCTCAAACAGCGGAAATATAGACCTGCAAACTTAACAATTGTCGAGAAAAGAATCTTACTTGAGGGGGTTGAGGCCGAGAACTGGTAGTTATTTATGTACTATTTTTTATTTTGTAACGGCCCAGAACAGGTATTAAACTGCCAAAAATGACTTTCTTCTGGTAACACCATAGACACAATACACCCCATCTCTGCCCTATTACATATTGGATACCTTCAATTTAACCAGCCTGCATTTTTAAATAAGTTGTTGGCGATCAGACAAGCGTCTCTGCCTCAAACCCTTAACACATGTGAGCGGTACGAATTGGGTCCAATTACACATTAGATACATGTTACAGGAATGATCTAAGAGAGTTATGTGAGCCACATCTGATTTCGAACATTATAGCAACCTACACACTATAATCTATAATTACATAAAAGCCATTAAAATAATGCTACTAACAGTTATGGTTAATATTTTACCCATATCCGCGCTTTTCTGTTCTGCTGTTTCCAACATCCTCGTATGTTTTTCTTTGCTCGAAAAGAAGATATCCTTCAAGTTTTGAAACCATTTGATTAACATTGTAGCCTTTTAAAACACCAATTAAAGCCCACACATATTATAAAACACCAATAAACATGATCCATTTTTTTTGAAACGTAAATGCATAAATCCATGGTTATAGGGGTGTTTGGGATTACTCACCGTAAGTACTTATTTGGTCATTTCTATGAATAAACTTTAAAAGAATGACCGTACGAAACTGATAATTTTGCTATTCTAATATTCCAGTCCCTTTTTCCTTGCTCAAAACCTAAATCTATATCAGCTTTGATTGACGGGAGCGGAGCATATAATAACATCAACAAACACATTCATAATGAGAATTACACCTTGAATACGGGGTCCACTGTGAGCATCTTCTTCTCTATTCTTTCGTTAGGGAGTTTACAATCACCATCCCTTAAATGGCCATGACACCTAATTTCCAGTTAAAGATTCTCCACTGCAGTAAGAAACATGAACCCATAACCACCCTCATAATCGAGATCTTGACATACTTTCATTAATAGATAGAAAGTTATGGCATGCATGTAACATTTCTCAATTTTAGGTCATTTCACGACTCCTATTATTCGTCACTATTTATTTTGGTCCAATACGCGTTTTCTTTTAATTTAATTTTTAGATAGCTAAATCGCGTAGACTAGAAGTAATCATTAAATGTAAACGGTCATCCAATAAATGAAGGTTTACATCGACCAAGTAACATATAATTATTAAGAAGATAATTATTAACTTTGCGTATTTTATTTCTATTGGTCACGTAAAGGGTTTACGTTCGCAATAAAATGCATTTGGAAACACCTCGGAAATACCTATAGACTTTACCTAGACTACAAACCATTAACCACTTTAATTCCTTAAACACAAAAGTTTATTAATTTTTGTGTTATTACCCTTGTGTCCGAATCGTGGGGTGTAAGAAAAAACCCAAAAACCATTGTCATTGTGATTTTACTAGCTATCCAAATCCTATTTTTGATCCCTTAGTTCATGTTACATCACTTGCCTAATTAAACCATGTACAATTTGTCCCTAGTTAACCTTATTACACAAAGGATAATAACCTTTTTCTCTCTTTCTCTCTTTGATATACACGACACAACACACACACACACACACACACACACACACACACACACACTCTTCACCACACACACATATTAATATATATATATATATATTAGTTTTATATTATATATATTTATATATACTATATTGATATTTATATTATATATATAGTTTATATACAATTCATAAGATTTAATGATCTAAAGTAAAGCCTGTACAAAAATTTATGGTAATTATGGGAATGTACTTAAAAAGGTATTACAAAAGCCATAAAGTGAATACAAATTCAATAAACATTTGCTTCACCACATAAGTTGATTAACAGTATATATTATCTAGCAATCTATTATAGTTTATAACATTGAGTCTTTAACCTAAATCTGTAACTAAGACTTGCGTATTTACATAGGATTTGACGGTGTGATGCCATTTGCTTATCTTGGAATTTTTATCATTTTAAGTACGACTATTTACTCAAGGTGAGTTCATAGCCCTACGTTTTACATTCATTTAATTGGTTTACATCTTTGGGGTTGATGAGAACATGCTTTGTTTTATAATTTGGGCTCGCATCGTGTAATTTTTATACCACGATTCGTGTTTGCCTTAAGTAGCGATAAAAACCCACTGAGCCCTTTATCATGAACTGTCAATTGCTAGATTGCGAATGCGCGAGAATGTTATTATAATTAGTCTATTTGGGGATTGACATCCGTTTGGGTGAGTAGCGCTTCTCACTGTGCGGTTTTTATAGGACAACAAACGTATACCATGTCGGATTTGGGATGTTGCGGGTTAGAACATCATTCACGGGAAATTATTGGCAATTTATTGCATTCATACATGTCGAGCTTCAGTGTCATGGCCTTTGGTACATAGTTAAAATTACTTTTTTATGATGTTAGCATTCTGTTGCTTAATATTACACATGGAATGGAAATCTTGCGTGGTTTTCCTACTATTTTCATACATAAACTTATGAATTTAACAACTTTATGTTGACATTTTAAGTATGTTTTCTCAGGTCAATAAGGCACGGGTGCCAAGATACATTGGGGGTCACTCTTTGGAGAGAGTCAATACTAAAGATTTAGGGCGTATTACATTTAGGACATTTGTTATAAACAAAAATCTTTACTTATGTTGTTTCGAAACAATTTGATGCCATGAGCTTATGTAATGAACAATGTATTTGTTAAATCATAATGTATATTTTTAAACAAACGTTTAGTGGTCGTTTCTCATGTCTTGTGTATTGATCTATGAAAGTGACACCCTCGGATATTCAACATTTGCGCTGCAACCCAGTTTTGGGGTGTTTCAGAATTGGTATCAAAGTCAAGTTACTAGCGAACCAGCGTCACAAAATTTTTTTATCTAGGACTATAACCATTTTCATACGCTATTTTCCAAATTGGATTTGCACGGGAATTATACATACTATTACTTGTTTGCATCTAGGATATTATATGTTTTCATGAACGGCATACCGTTATATAAATTATATATTACGATATAGTACTATAAGAGTTTTTTATAGATATAACATACGAGCCAGCTCTTGATAAGTAAACTTATAGACGTACATAAAGATTATCTATAAAATTAAGACTTATATTTATGTTAATTTTTGCTTCTTGCAGTAGTCATGTCTTCTGCATAATCTGCGGTTACCTACACTTCCGTCTATACCGATTCTAAGCCAGGCAGAAGTCTTCTGGGGTGCCGATGAGGAGTTATCTGATGGTGGCATTCCGCGAGTCATCGTTTAGGATACGATTGGACCCCCGATCTCCAGTTGCCCCATCGTCACGAATTACATACCAGGCCTAGAGGTTCCATAGACGACCGCCAGTTTCAGGACGGAGGATGAGCGTGGTGCTATGTTCGTACAGGCACATGATCCTGATTACGTACCAGAGCCTGTATACCCCGAGTATATACCATTGGAGGATGAGCATGTGTTCCCAGCTGAAAAGCAGCCATTACCTCCTGTTGATTCACCTACTGCTGAGTCACCCAGGTATATTACTGAGTCGGATCCCGAGGAGGATCCAGAGGAGTATGAGGATGATGAGACAGAGGATGGTCCGGTTGACTATCCTATGGACGGGGGAGATGATGGAGATGATGATGACGGTGATTCATCCGGGGATGACATCGATGATGAGGATGATGAGGACGAGGAGGAGGAGGAGGAGAACTTAGCTTCGACTGACTCTATATTTGTCTGTACTACATATTGATGAGGCCTGTTTCCACCCTGAGGGAACAGTGCCACTCGCTTTTTCCACCACCCTCTACCGACATTACTATTGGGGCTAGAATTATCGTTCGGCCTCAGGTTTCAATATTCCTTCCACCAGAGGCAGAGGCTGAGAGACTTCTGGCCATGACTACTCCATCACCATCACCACCTATCTCACTATCACCACCCTCTGCAGGAGAGCGCCTTGCTAGGTGCACGGCCCCACCTGCACATTCATCACCACCACCTGTGCCATCCACCATTTCTACCTTCATCTGGGTGTACAAACCCAAATCCAGGGACACTCAGGATAGCATTCCACTCAGGCCATTATTATTGTAGTTACTGCCCGCTATTACCATTACCTCCATAACACAACCTTATTTCATACCACAAACATGTTGATCATTGGGATGATATACACGGTTGAGCAGCCACTGGCAAGAGGTTGTGTTTGTCCCTCTAAGCTCAGTTATGAGATCAGAGAGTATTTCTACTGCTAGACCTACCGGAGGTCAGGGGATATATTATGGGTTTGTCAGTACGGTAGATGCTGAAGAGAGGCGGCAGGGGGTTAGAGATGTTAGGTACGGTATTAGGGATACTTGGATAGATCCGGCAGAGGCAGTTCCTGAGATAACACCTATGACTGTGGGAGAGGTCAATGCTAGGGTTATCGAGCTTGCTGAGCTCCATGAGCATGATACAAAGGACTTGTATGCCTTACTAGAGGATGCTCAGGATAGTAGGTCTCGTATATCACAGCGAGTCGATATGGACTCACAGCGGGTCCGATGCTGCTTATGGCGCGATAGGGAGACTCTCCAGGAGACAGTATGGATGGTGGAGGAGGAGGCCTATGCTTCTCGAGAGGCTTGGGCTCACTCGATAGGATTGAGTCAGGCGACCCATCAGGAGCTTCAGACACATCATGATCATGTGTATGCACACGGAACTCATATTCAGACACATCAGGCATAGCTACAGCTGTAGAGTACTCTCATTCAGACACAGCACCAGGTGTATGAGGCTCGTTTTCAGACGCAGCTGGCTGAGATATCAGCGCTTCGAGAGTCTGGCCGTAGGCCCCAGGAATAGATGGTAGAGACTCTCCGAGTGATGAGAGACATAAGACAAGAGATGAGTGACATGCAGGCTGAGTTGTTAGCACACCGAGAGCAGTAGGGGAGAGCTAGACAGCCAGGACCAGATGCCATGATTACAGATCACCAGGATGCTTCGAGGGATGCTGACAGTCACGTCTAGTAATTTATGTTATTTTGTCTTGCTAGGTCATTGTACATGCATGTTAAGTATTAGGGGTTTTCCCCGCTAACATAGCCTTAGATCTTTTGTATTGTATTTTATGTAATCAGAAACTATTTCATGTAAAAATTTCAAAGTTATGAATGAAATAGATGTGTTATGTGGTACTATATACCTCTCTTATGTTGTTTTTCTTGATCTATACAAATATTTGTATTCTTTCATGAATTATAAACCTCACGTTTTTGTCTTGGTGATCTAGACAAATTCATGGCACATACGACCAGACGAGGACTAAAAATCCCCCTACTGACCAACACCAACCCAAACCAAACATGGACTCCAGAATCCGTTCCAATTATGATTGATCAAGCCTTTCATGAGAAACTTCCACAAATGGAGACGCAAAGCCACAGTTCGCCACGGGGATGACAAAGGATGTCAAAATGGCACGCCCTTGTTATACGCTGACTTTTATGAATGTCTACCCTTTGAACTTCAAAGGAAATCGATGTTTACTTTTGTCGGTAAGTTTAACTTGGTGGATGAAAAGATGGAGTAATTTTCAATATCAGTGTTGTTAGCGATTGAGAATCACGGTATAGTTGCCACCTGCACTCTGTTAGGTGCTGCTGCTTGCACTTGGTGCGGGACGGTCAAGATAAAGAATTTAGGTCCGATGCATATGCATGACTTGGGAAAGGACTCAAGTAGAAAATGAGCGGACATTGTATTGTCACTGGCTGAGATCCAGAAACCTAGAAATTAAGTTGTGGAACCTAAAGGTCAAAGGGAACGATGTTCCAGCTTACACTAACCGTTTCTATGAGTCTACCCTGTGGATATGTACCTAGTTTTGTGCTAATAAAACTGTGAAGATCAACAAGTACATCCGTGGACTTATGATAACTTCTAGGGATGTGAGTCTTTTTTTTTTTTCCAAGCAAAAGGACATTGGATGAGACGATTGAGTTTGGCAACGACTTGATGGATCAGAAACTTTCGTACCTTATGCTGGGAAAAAATCTGATAATATGAGGAAGGCGGATGATTATCCGAAACATACCATGCGACACAACCAAAAACCCTTAAGAAGCAGAATGTAGCCAAGGTCTACAATATGGGGACTGGTGAGAAGAAACCCTATGGGGGAACTGGGCCCTAAGTCACAAGGGCCATTTTCACCACTATGCCCGTGCACCAGAAGTGCACAAGTGGCAACAACGGGTAGGGACACTTTGCCCGCGATTGAAGGTTTATTACTGGCAACACAAACGTTTGCTTAATACTCAGAATGGCAATGGGCAGCTCCCAATGGGGGAATGGGTTGTTGAGTGTGGGCACCAGACATTCACGAGAGATTGTCTAAGTTGAAGAATAAGGATGGAGGGTATAGGAATGCATAGGCTGGGTTTATGCAGTTGGGAATGCAGAGAAGAGAGGGAATGCATCGGGAAACCCGGACTCCAATGTCGTCACGGGTACGTTCCTCTTAACAATCCACTATGCATCTATCTTATTCAACACTGGTGCCGATAAAAGTTTTATATCTACTGCATTTAGTTTCCCTTGGATTGAATCGTTCCCAACCTAATTAGATAATAGTTATGATGTCGGCGAAGTTAGCTAATGGCGATAAATAGTCGGGAATAGACACTTACTATACGGAGGGTTGGACACTTTAAATTTTTAGACCATCCGTTCAACATATATCAAATGCCCGTAAGTTTGGTAAGTTTCGACGTATTATCGGTATGGAATGGTTAAGAATATGTCACGCCGTTGATCGAATATAGATTGTGCGATGAGAAACTTGTTCGAGTTCCCTATAGAAATGAAACCTTGACTTTAGTAGATAACGAAGATAAAACGGAGTGAATCTCGGTTGTTGACCGTTATCTCCTGTCGAAGGCTCAAAAGATTAACATTGGGCGAAAGGATGCCAGGTCTTTTTGGCGCAGATATTTTTAATTATATATTTTTCATCCCTTCCCCCAAAATTTAATTTTAAATAATTTTCCCCCCTTTTTCGCCAAGGAAAGAGGAGGACAAGTCGGAAGGAAAGCAACTTAAGGACGTACCAATCATCGGAGATTTTCCTGAAGTATTTTTCGAGGACTTGCTGGGTCTTCCTCCAGCTAGACCAATGGAATTACAAATCGACTTAATTCCAGGAGCCACTCCCGTAGCTCGAGCACCATATCGATTGGCTCCGTCCGAAATGAAAGAATTGTTAGAACAACTGAAAGAGCTTTCCGACAAATGATTCATAAGACCGAGTTCCTCACCCTGGGGAGCCCCGGTCTTGTTTGTCAAAAAGAAGGATGGGTCATTCAGGATGTGCATCGACTACCGTGAGTTAAATAAGCTGGCAGTAAAGAATCGTTATCCACTCCCGAGGATCGACGATTTATTTGATCAACTCCAAGGATCAGTATTTACTCAAAGATAGATTTGAGGTCGGGTTATCACCAGCTTAGAGTACAAGATCAATACATTCCAAAGATAGCATTCCGAACTCGGTATGGTCATTACGAGTTCCAGGTTATGCCATTCGGACTAACGAACGCACCTGCGGTATTCATAAAACTCATGAACCGAGTGTGCAAGCCTTACTTGGATAAGTTCGTAATCATCTTCATTGATGATATACTTATTTATTCAAAGGATAAGAAAGAGCACAAAGAACACCTTAAGGCAATTTTAGAATTGCTTAAGAAGGAGAAGTTGTACGCCAAGTTTTCAAAGTGTGAATTTTAGATTCCAAAGGTATAATTTCTCGGTCATGTCATTGATAGCAGAGGTATTCATGTGGATCCAGCCAAGATAGAATCTATCAAAGATTGGGCATCTCCTAAGACCCCGACAGAGATCCGCCAATTCTTAGGTCTTGCTGGTTACTACCAAAGATTCATCGAGGGATTTTTGAAGATTGCTAAATCAATGACGAAGCTTACTCAGAAAGGAGTCAAGTTCGACTGGGGTGAAAAGGAAGAAAACGCTTTTCAGTTAATAAAGCAGAAGTTGTGCAGTGCGCCAATTCTGGCTTTACCTGAAGGAAGCGAAGACTTTGTGGTCTATTGTGATGCTTCACACAAAGGCTTAGGCGCTGTGTTGATGCAGAGAGAGAAGGTGATTGCCTATGCTTCTCGACAACTAAAAATTCATGAGAAGAACTACACCACTCATGATTTAGAACTTGGATCGGTAGTGTTTGCTCTAAAAATATGGAGACATTATCTGTATGGAACCAAATGCACCGTGTTCACCGACCATAAAAGTCTACAACACATCCTTGACCAAAAGGAGCTTAACATGAGGCAGCGCCGTTGGTTAGAATTGCTGAGTGATTACGATTGTGACATTCGTTATCACCCGGGGAAGGCAAACGTAGTGGCTGACGCATTGAGCCGTAAGGAACGGATTGAGCCATTGCGGGTTCGAGCCTTGGTTATGACTATTGGCTTGGATCTTCCCAAACGAATATTAGAAGCTCAGATCGAAGCCCTGAAACCAGAGAATCTTGAGAATGAAGATGTAGGCGGTATGATCAGAAAGGATATACCCAAGGAAAAGTTAGAACCACGCGCCGATGGAACTTTATGTTTACACGGCAGGAGTTGGTTACCTTGCTATGGAGACTTAAGATTCGTGATTATGCACGAATCCCACAAGTTGAAATACTCTATACATCCCGGTTTAGAAAAGATATACCAAGACATGAAGAAGCTATATTGGTGGCCAAACATGAAGGCTGACATCGCCACATATGTTAGCAAGTGCTTGACATGTGCAAGGGTCAAGGCCGAACATTAAAGGACATCGGGATTGTTAGTATAACCAGCAATACCTGAGTGGAAGTGGGATAATATCATGATGGATTTTATCACCAAGCTTCCTAAGTCATCACACGGTTTTGACACCATCTGGGTGATTGTTGATCGACTTACAAAATCTGCTCACTTCTTTCCAATAAGGGAGAATGATCCATTAGACAAGTTGGCAAGGTTGTACCTGAACAGGATAATAACAAGACACGGAATACCTGTTTCAATCATTTGTGATCGCGATGGAAGATTCACGTCAAATTTCTAGAAATCATTTTAGAAAGCTTTGGGTACATATATAAGTATGAGCACTGCGTATCATCCAGAAATCGACGGTCAGAGCGAGAGGACTATTCAAACTCTCGAGGATATGCTACGTGCTTGCATGATCGATTTTGGCAAGGGCTGGGTTAAACATTTTCCATTAGCCGAATTTTCATATAACAATAGTTATCACGCTAGCATAAAGGCCGCACCCTATGAGGCACTTTATGGTCAAAAATGTCGATCACCCGTGTGCTGGGCCGAAGTTGGAGAAGCTCAACTGACTGGTCCGGAATTGATCCAAGAAACAACGGAAAAGATCATCCTGATCAAGAAGAGAATTCAAGCTGCTCAGGATCGACAAAAGAGTTACGTTGATTTGAAGCGGAAGCCCATGGAGTTCAAAGTAGGGGATAGGGTTATGCTCAAGGTCTCACCTTGGAAAGGGGTTGTACGATTCGGTAAGCGGGGCAAGCTGAACCTGAGATATGTCGGACCTTTCAAGGTGTTAGCCAAGGTTGGGAAAGTTGCCTACAGGCTGGAACTTCATCAAGAGTTAAGCAGGGTTCACCATACTTTCCATGTGTCTAATCTGGAGAAATGTTATGCTGACGAACCATTAGTCATGCCGTTAGAAGGAATTCACGTTGACGACAAGCTCCAGTTTATGGAAGAGCCCATTGAAATCATGGAATAGGAGATCAAATGATTAAAGGGAAGCCGGATACCATTGGTTAAGGTTCACTGGAACTCTAGGAGAGGTCCTGAGTTCACCTGGGAACGTAAAGATTCGTTCAAACAAAAATACCCATAACTTTTCACAACCGGCGCTCGTCATGCACACTACAAGGTCTTAAGCTTTGAGGAATAGCTCTTTTAACTGGGGAAAGCCTGTAAACATTACTCATTTCAGGTCATTTTATGACTCCTATTATTCGTCACTATTTATTTTAGTCAGATACGCGTTTACTTTTAATTTAACTTCTAAACTAAATCGCGTAGACTAGAAATAATCATTTAACGTAGATGGTCACCAAATAAATTAAGGTTTACATCAAACAAGTGTCATATAATTATTAACTTTACGTATTTTATTTTTATTGGTCACGTAAGAGGCTTACGTTTCGCAATAAAAATACATTTAGACACACCCCGAAAATACCTAGACTTACCTAGACTCAAACCAACACCCACTTTTAAACCTTAAACACAAAATTTATTTAAATCTTATGTTATTAAGCCATTTGGCCGAATATGGGTAACATAAACCAACTAACAAATCTTTGTTTTATTCTACAAAGTACATGTACAATCCTAGGTAATTAAGGAAGGTACTAGTTGTCCCAAATTAGCTAAATTAATCCCTCTCTTTGCTCTCTTTGATGCCACGGCTAGAAACAAGAATCCACACACACAAAATTTCCTAGAAAATCTCCTAATGATCCTTAAGTACTTGTACAACCTAAACTTAATTAAAACTTGTACTTAATGTCCCTAGTTTAGCTAATATACAATGGATAAAGACCACCTTGGATCCCTTTTTCTCTTTTGATGCCGCAGCTAGCTAGCAAATATACACACAAACCATAAGATATCCATAATCTTGGTAAATCTTGTACAAAATCTTGTAATTAAGATATGTACCTAGGTAGTATGAACAAAACCATGTGTGATTAACTAGAAACCATAAAACCACCAAGACTAGGGCACAATTTGGTTGTTTGAGGGACTAGGAGATGTAACTAGATATCTTTCCTATAAATACTCACTCACATTTACCATTTAGCACTCTTACAACTCACAAACACTCAAACAAATAAAACGTTATATTTCTCTCTTGTCTCAGGTCACAAAACGCAAACAAACATCTTCATTAATTCATTCAAACCCATAAACACTACTAATTTGTCATACGAGTGCATAAGGAGAATACACGAGCTAAGGTTGGGTATTTGTATAAGCTTTGGAGCTTAGGATTGGGTTATACGACTTGGGTTAACTACATGATACGTCTTCAAGACTCTAGGACCTCTTGTAAGTCACGTACAAGCTTAAACTCACTTTATACTATACTTGTTTCTTTGTTTACTAGTCATTATGTCATGTTAACATGTAAATAATATGCTAACGTGAGCTAGGGCAAAATAAATACAAAACATACATGTTACACGCGTTATTTATACGCGTATACGACCTTGTGTGGTGTTAAGATATAAAGGAACATGTACAACATTATTTAACGACAAGCTAAGGCTTAAGTGTATTCGCTTAAGATGAAAACTTAGAAACCAAC
>BQNB010105419.1:0-23606 GCA_026074375.1 Tanacetum coccineum
TTCAAAATCTCAAGTTTCTTCATTAAAAGCTTCATTAATCACCAGGAGGATGCTTCCAAACACTTCATTCAGGTACATACATGGTCTTCAAATTAAGAAGTAAGAAATTATCCATGTAATTCACTGGCTCTGTCTTCTTACATCTTGCTTTGACTATACTTCAAAGAACTTTCAAGTCTTCTCTATCAAAGTTTTTAAGCATCTTTTCAAAAGTTAAATACATCTGAGTCTTACCATTTGCTCTGATAATTTAAAAATAGTTTTTATTTCCTTCTTCGTAGATCTTGTAGTCAACAATAGTTGGAGATTTAGTAGATAAAGGTGTAGCATCAATAGTTACATCATCTCATATAGAATTATTTCAAAACATTGCTTAAGCTCTTCAAACTCTTTGTCTTCTTCCAACTTTTTCTTTTTAGAGCTTTCTTGTTCTAGCTCTTCTCCTGCTCTCTTTAAACTGCTCTCATGTGCTATCTCTGCTTCAACCTTCTTGGAACTCTCTTCTACCAACTCAGTTCTGTAGTCAACAAAGGTATTCACCCTTTTCATTGCTTTATCAAATAATTTTAGAATATTGGCAAAGGACTTGTTCTTCAAACTTTTGGGCTTCCATCCTTCTATGTTTTTTAGATAAGTACACATGATACTCCTTTGTTGAGCTCTTGTTGGTGGTCTGTTCCTCTTTTCTTCTGCTCTTTTAGCTGCAAAATATTTTCTTCTTTGTTCTAAGAATTATACAAACAATCTTGCCTTTTCTTCATCAGTCAATTCATCTTGCTCTTGAGCTTACAGTCTTTGAGCCAACTGATAATCAGCATCAATTTTAGCGTGAACATCATCCCAAGCTATGTTGGCTTCCTCCATTTGTTGAGCTTTTTCTATGGCAAGCCTTTCTTCTTCTTCTTCTTCAACTTGTAGCTTGAATGCAAGTTTTCATCAAGCCTGAGTAGTATCACACCTCCAAAATCGGACGACAGCGGAATAGTAACATTGGGGTGCAACTTTAAGGCACAAAGTACAAGTTACAGAAAACGACCTCAAAAAGACGTTTAATAAAATGTCACATTTAATTTAGTAAAAATGTCAGAGTTAAATAGTTTCCATTTATAATGTATTAGAAAACATTGTCAAAACGTTTGTCAAATAGTACTCAAGTTATTAAGCCTTCAAAAATATATATCCGCGCGACTCGAATGCTCCTAATGCTCCACTAGCAAAATAGTAACCTGAAAATACATGCTAAAACGTCAACAATAATGTTGGTGAATTCATAGGTTTAAGTAAAAAGCAGTATTGAAATAATTTAAGAAATATTTCAGAAGAAAAGTAGCGTTACAACATTTAAAAGTGTTATTTCTGAAATCCATCCGAAATCCAAGTAGTAATTCAGTAAATCAAGAAGTATTTAAAAGTGGACCACAAGACTTAGGTAATGGTGGACTAAGTACGTATTCCGAAGTCCAAAACAAGTAAGGTAGACAAGGGAAACACATTCACCAAGTCTAAATATATAACAGGTATTATTGCACTAAGCTCATGACCCCGAAGCCTTAACTAGATTTGTGCCCCAATCAGAATATAGGATGCTTGCCAACAACCTAACACCTCTCAATGTTAAATGCACCTTGATCAAACTAGTGACCCAAGGAAAGGTAGGGATTGTCAGTCCCGATAGATCTATCCACAACACTCGCGCTTACTACAATAGCAATTAACGGTTCATGATAAATAGGGACTTCACGGCAATAAGGTAACTTAGCAATAATATTCAGGCAGTAATCTGGATAGCATACACTTTGTAAACACTTGTGTCCGTAGTAAAACAATCATGTCTAAAATTCACGGTTTCAAATATAGGTATTCACGATCTCAAATCATGTAGTAAACAAATCAAGCTTTAGTAAAAATAATCATGTAACGCTTACGTAGTAGAAATCAATAAGTTCACTTAGTAAAACGAGCATGTATTCTCTCCCCGAAAACAGTTTATGAAAACCATTAGAAGAGAAAAGGTGGGGCTATGAACTCACCTTGATGTTGCAGAGCAACTTGCAGAAATGCACATAATAAGCACAGCACAAACGGAAAACGAAACGGCTCGACCAGAAGATGCAGCTTAACTTAACGGCTAAGACCCACTAGCCTAGGATGATGAATTTGGGTTTCCCGATGAATGGTTACGTCAACGCGACACGTTGATAAAAGATTTAGATTTCAAGTTGTAATAGTTTGGTGGTTGGTTAAATAAAATAAATCGAAAAAGTAAACGCAACGTATGTAATATAGTCCATATATATTACATATGGAAAATGGACAAGTATATAATTCATATGGTAAATTATATAACAAAGACAAACAACCAAAAGAATAATCGATGTATATAATACTTTGCAAGTATTATATAAGAAACGTGAGAAAAATAACTGAAGCAAAACAATTTGACACGCTTTCAGAAATCACTAATTAAATTAATAAATTGTCCTTGCATAAAAGTAAACGCACGTTTTAAAGTTTCATAGTATATAAACGATGTTTCTAAAACTTTTACAAAGTTATGATTTTTATCTTTTAATCGGGAATTTATAAAATAATATTTAATAAATAAATCTTTCGTCTTATCGACGGATCGTGGCTAAAATCGTTATCTCATTTGTATAAGTATAATTTCTTATTCGTTGTCGAGTTATTGTAATATCCTTAAAATATAACTTAGTTCCTTTTACCGGGTTTCTAAAATAATAAAAGTTTTGGTAAAACATTACTATTATAGAGATTTATATAAATTTTGTCATAACTTTTACGTTTATATACTTTTCCCATATTTATAAAAATCTAATGTTTTTCTACAAAATCAACAAAATCAATATTTCAACATCCGCGTGTTTTATATATATATATATATATATCTTATTTATTTATTATATATATTATATATATTTATATATATTATTAATATTTATATATATATAATTATATATATATTTATAATATAACACTAAAACAAAGAATGAATGTTTACATATTATTTAAACCATTTTTAAACCCCATTATATATGAATATATATATCCAGTTTTATATCTATCAAAACTTTATGTTATATTTATTAGTCAATTGTATAAACCAAACGAACCCTTGTTGTTTCGCTAAACCAAACGTCCCTTACTGCTCAACCAAACGCACCCTTAGTGTAAATCTATTATCCCAAACGCACTCTAAACCTATTTCTGCTAACCAAAAGCACACTAAACCTATTTTTGCTAACCAAACGCACCCTAAATTCTACAAAGCCAAACGCACCCTACTCGGTTGTAAACCAAACGCACCCTTAGGCTGTTATGAACAGCAAAACAAATGCCCCATGTTGCTAAACCCAACCAGAACGCACCCTTGTGGGTTACTATTAAATCAAACGTACCCTTTTATGGTGGTTTTATAAACCAAACGCACCTGTGGCTGAATCGAAAACCAAACGCACACTAACTGGTGAAAACAAAACCACACGCACCCTAATCTGGTGTAAAACAGGACCACACGCACCCTGTTGGTATGGTGGCTATCTCGGTGGGAGAAGGTGGCGAGGGTGATGGTACCGCAGAGATGGAGGTGGTGGCGGGGAGTTGGTGTTATCGAGGTGGGGTTTGTGGTGGTTTGTGTACGGTGTTGATGACGATGTTGGTGGGTGGCAGTCGTGGTCGACAACAGTGGTGGCGTCGGTGGTGGGTTGTCTGGGTGGCCAAAGCCTTGGCCAGAAAAGACGAAGGGGCTGAGATGGTGGAGATGATGGTAGCGGTGTAGATTGTGGTGGGGTGCGCCGGTGGTGATGGCGTGGAGACGCGTGGTGTTGGGGATCGGGTAGATCGGGCGATGAGGATCATTTTTGGTTTTGGTCGGAAAAGTCCGCCGAAAACTTTTCCGGCGGCGGCGGCGTTGTGGTGAACGGCGGCGGCGACGGCGGCCGAAAAATAAGAGAGAGGAGGAAGATGATGCATGTGTGTGTGTTATAATTTTGTAAAATGATTTAAAAGTTTATAAATTTTATATATATAATAAAGTTATAAAATGAAATGAAAAATGTATAATAGTTTAGGGTTGATTGTGTAAATATTTCACAGGGACCAAATGTGTAACTTTTATTAAATAATGGTTCGGGACTCGTTTGAGGCACTTAACGGATGATTTAAAATACGAAACTTGCGCCATTGTTTTCCAAATCATTTTTCTGATAAAAATAAGTATTTACTTGATAGTATTTCATAAATATTTTTATAACATTTATAAAAATATTTGTTATTTATTTGGTGACTCGGTTAAAATAAAAACAAATTTTTAACTCGGATATTCGCGTTACCAACAACGATTAAATAAATAAATATTAAATGTTTTTATTTAATATTTTTATTAAATGTATAGTAATAATTAAAAATAAATTTAATTATTCATGGGTGTCGGTACCCGTTGTGTGCAGTTTTCAAAACTTTGCGATGCTGTTTTAGGCCTCTTCTGCTTGTTTTCAAGTCTCGGGTAAAACTAAAAAGTTGTCTGAAATATCGTTTTACATCAAATTGCTTTAGGGTCCGAATCGTGAAAACGTAATTTAGTAGTTCGTTTTTGATAAATCAACTATGAATTAATATATATCCCTTTTTCGTTTTCGAAATCAAATAATTTAAAAATAAATTTTATAAACGACAAACATGTAATAATAAATATGATTTATTATTTAAATATGTTCCGAAAATTGACGGTTGTTACAGTCTTCCCACCTTAAGAGAGCGCCGTCCCGGTGCTCCATTCGACTTATTCGTCTCGGGTTTACTCGTGATGAGATGAGTGGATATACGTAGGTCATCGTCAAGGTTTTCAACGAAAGTTTGAATGAACAAAAGTCAAAAGCATCAAATATAAGCAATGAATATGAGCGAATGGATCAAATGTCATGAGAATCTTCAAAAGGAAGGATAGAATACATTACTCGAAGAAAAAGCCATTGGAACGAAGAATTTAACAAGTCGTCAATTCTTGGAAGCGGTTAATGGTTCCTTACTATTAGATTATCAAGTTCGCGGCGGTCGATACACATTCGGAAAAATCCATATAACAAAGCACGAGTCGAACGAAATTCATAGCCCAAAGAACGATTCATACGGACGAACACCCGCTATGTCGGATAAACATAAGCCCACTCATTTATAATTTGTCACTTACAAAAAGAGGCGTCCCAATCCTTGTAAGTAAGAATTTATAAACTTATGGTTCGGTAATTTATAATTTCCTTATTCAAATGAAGAAGCGTCCTAATTCATTTCAATAAGATGATTATAAATCATCCTACCTAAGTATCGCCGGCACAAAAACACGATATCAAAACAATAGATTACGAAACAACATATACGATCAAAAGCATAGGAAGAGTGTTCCAACTCAAAGTGGAGTGGTAAAGTAATCGGCATTGGTGTTCGAGGGAGTAATTGAGAAATCAGAAAGTACGGGATAATCGGAGTGATCAATATTTATATAACTGACTAATATAAGGTAAATAGTAAGGCGTCATACGATAGACGTAAGAAAGCGAAATCATAAGCAAGTATTAAATACTCGTTATCCATATAATAGTAGTAGAGATACAAAAGAGAGCTTATAAAGGATCAGGAAGCATGCGCGCGCGGATATCGGACAATGGTGAAAGAATCTTAAATTTTTTCGAAAAACGGTTATAGTCCAGGTTTTGAAAACGACCTAGTTCTCTACAACCAGTGCTCTGATACCAATCTGTCACACCCCCAAAATCGGACGGCAGCGGAATAGTAACATTGGGGTGCGACTTTAAGGCACAAAGTACAAGTCACAGAAAACGACCTCAAAAGAGACGTTTAATAAAATGTCACATTCAATTTAATTAAAAATGTCAGAGTTAAATAGGTTCCATTTATAATGTATTAGAAAACATTGTCAAAACGTTTGTCAAATAGTACTCAAGTTATTAAGCCTTCAAAAATATATATCCGCGCGACTCGAATGCTCCCAATGCTCCACTAGCAAAATAGTAACCTGAAAATACATGCTAAAACGTCAACAATAATGTTGGTGAATTCATAGGTTTAAGTAAAAAGCAGTATTGAAATAATTTAAGAAATATTTCAGAAGAAAAGTAGCGTTACAACATTTAAAAGTGTTATTTCCGAAATCCATCCGAAATCCAAGTAGTGATTTAATAAATCTAGTAATGTTCAGTAGTGGACCACAAGATCGAAGTAATGGTGGACTAAGTACGTATTCCGAAGTCCAAAACAAGTAAGGTAGACAAGGGAAACACATTCACCAAGTCTAAATATATAACAGGTATTATTGCACTAAGCTCATGACCCCGAAGCCTTAACTAGATTTGTGCCCCAATCAGAATATAGGATGCTTGCCAACAACCTAACACCTCTCAATGTTAAATGCACCCGATCAAACTAGTGACCCAAGTAAGGTGGGGATTGTCAATCCCGATAGATCTATCCACAACACTCGCGCTTACTACAATAGCAATTAACGGTTCATGATAAGTAGGGACTTCACGGCAATAAGGTAACTTAGCAATAATATTCAGGCAGTAATCTGGATAGCATACACTTTGTAAACACTTGTGTCCGTAGTAAAACAATCATGTCTAAAATTCACGGTTTCAAATATAGGTATTCACGATCTCAAATCATGTAGTAAACAAATCAAACTTAGTAAAAATAATCATGTAACGCTTACGTATAGAAATCAATAAGTTTATGTAGTAAAACGAGCACGTATTCTCACCCCGAAAACAGTTTAAGAAAACCATTAAAAGAGAAAAGGTGGGGCTATGAACTCACTAAAACATTAAAAAGATTGAAATGCGAGACTATGAACTCACAAAGTATTGAAAGGTAATTGTACTGTAGTAAAATATACAAGTTTGTAAACGAGCATGTATTCCCCTCGCGGGTTTATAAAACATTGAAAAGATTGAAATGCGAGACTATGAACTCACCTCGAGTGAATGGTAATCAACAAGTATTCACAATAGAAAAATGCGTCACGAAGACAATCGAATGTCAACCAAAATTAAAAACCCAATATAGGCGTGAAGTACCTAATCACATTGAGTAATCTCTAACTATGCCATAAGTCCTATTTAGCTAATCACATCTAATTGTATTGAGTGAAAACATATATTTAATTGTAAACATTTATACATATCTGAATTATGTAATTATAGTTATTACCCTGGTAAGGGTGTATAGTTTACCTCTGGTATTGTTTAAGTTTACTCCTGTAGTTATCGTATTACTACTGGTAGTATATTAGTTACTCCTGGTAGTTATAGTTATTACTACTGGTAGTTATAGTTATTACTACTGGTAGTATATTAGTTACTCAGTGTTATTACTACTGGTAGTATATTAGTTACTCCTGGTAGTGTTATAGTTTATTTTCTAAGTCGGACCCAACTATAATGACCCACTAAATCACATTTTCATGACTCGGGTTCTAAAAGAAACTTATGCGAAACGATATTGAACAACTATTCCAGTTCTGTCCGAGACCCGAAACTCGACCGAATGGGCAAAAAAACCTCGCAACAAATCTGAATGCCGTAATATTAATTACAAAAAAGCCAGATTTGCCCCGCCTTACGACCCGTTATCACCGCTTTAGACTTAAAGAAACCTCGCGGGGAAGTAAAACGACCTTCCGAACGACTTTCATTGTTGCGGCCGAAGTATGCCGAAACGGACTCGAAAGTGGCCGCAAAATACCATCTTAAACATCCTACAGAAACCCACTAAAACCTTAACAAAGCTGGAGTTTTATGCCTTGAATATATACCTCGTTTTCCTCTAACTTTTTCGTTATAAATCCGTTGACAAGTATTTCTTACTTTCGGAAATCGTCGTTAAACATACTACTTATAAAAAATATAAAAATATGTTATAAATCCGAATTTGGACAGAATCTTTGAGTGACCTTATGAATCCATTTTTTTAAACCTTGTTTTATATACCTTACTACTTTTGTAGTTAATCATTTTACACCAACTTAACATGGTACAATACATTCTCATCCTTTTAACATGAAAAATAGCAATATCTCAACATATATAAAAGTGTTGCAAAATGATTCATTACAAGTAAAAACTCCATTTACAGTTTAAAAAATCCTACATGGTGATTCAAGTTACACTAGAACAACAAATGCATAAAATGAATAATGATTAAAACCTTCGGTGTTTCCCTAAAAGAAATACGATTAAACTTCTTTAAAAAGTTTTGTATCGATTTCATTAGGTCTTCTCGGGCTTGCTAAGCTTCCATTCTCATTTCTTGAGGAGGTTGATGAATGACGGGAAATTGCGGGGGTTGAAATTGGTCAAAACCGAAAGAATTAGAATCGTGAAAATTTTGATTCATCGGTTGACATTCAAAAGTCGCATGAAGACCCCCGTAATTTTCACAACAAAGAATTTGTTATTGAAAACTTGGTAAAGTTTGTGGGAACTCATCATAGTTTTGATTGTAGCATGGTTCCGGATTAGAGATAATCGGAACTTGCGATGTACAATAGTGACCATAACGAGCATCGTTCCCGCAAAATTCACACAAGATTGGTTGATAGTGTGTGGGGTGGTAAAAAAGATTTTGAGAATCATCAAAAAAATTCGGATTTGGATCATAAGCGAATGAATTTCCAGCTCTCGAAGCGCAAAATGAACAAAATCCACCGTTTAACGGGCCTTCACACCCGCAACAAGTGACTGGCTTTCCATCTCGATAAGTGCAATTCAAACAAATTCCATTTATAAGATTAACACCACACTGCTGGCACGTACATAGATAACAATAAAAGCCATCACATGGTTGTCCACACCCCACACACTCACGTTGGTTATACGAAGACATGTCGAAGAATTAAACGAATAAGAGGGTAAAGAAGATAAGAATTAAATGAAATAAGAGGATAAAGGAGATTATTTTTGGGTTTTTGTGTTTTTTAAACAACATATTTTATTAAAGGACAAAATGAGACCAAATGACTTAAACCAATAATCAACTTGCTTCACGATAGCTCTCTAAAAGAAAAAAGCACAAAAGAGCGGAGGAGCGGGAAAGCGCGAAGCTATTAAAACCCCTCCCCTTTCAGGTCGTAGTTCCTCAGAACAACCCTCTTTATACCCCTCTTATAGCTTGTTAATCTCTTAAAGGTGAGCCGTACTTCACAAGTGACACAAAGGCAAGTTTTGAATCTTTGGTTTAGGAATTTATTATGATAATGCTCAAGTTGAGAGCATTATATTGATGATGATTTTTATTATTTATTATTTTTATTATTTATTATTTATTATTATATTGATGATGATTTTTACTTCATTATTGAAACAAGAAAATAAGATGAGAAGAATTGGAAGAATTGTAGAGAGAAGTTAGAGAGAGAAAGGTAGAGAGAAAAATAAGAGTTGGTTAATTCTTACAAATGAGAAAATAACAAATGAGAATCAACAAGAATCAACACCCTCTCCATACTTGGAGAGGGGTATTTATACTTAATACCAAGAGGCTTTCATGCCTTGGTATTTCTACGGGCCGGGCTCGGGATTACTTGGGCTTTCGCCCGATACACGTGACCGGTTAGATTACATTTAAGAGCCCGTTTACCCGTGTAGCCTATTACAACGTATAATTAATTAAGTGACCGAGACCTAATATAATGAACGAACTTCCATTGTTCGACTCAATATATTTTGAGGCTAACAATCTCCCCCGAAGTGAGTTCATTGTGACACTCCTTCATGAGATCAATGAGATTGCTTTTGTCGTTAAGCTCTTGTGATCTTTGTCTCTGTCTACGTTGTAGGCTTGTTCCTTCATGCTTTGTGATCTTTGATCTTTAGCCTTTGTCATTGTCTTTTGACTTTGTCTTTTTGTCCGAGATCTTTAAATCTTTATCCTTTTGTCTTGATCGTCTTTGCCACCTTGCGATCTTGTGTCTTGACCAACATGCTCATACTTTGCATCATCTTGAAAGCTTGCTAACAATCTCCCTTGATAGACTTGATATCTTTGAAGGAAGATCTTGTATATCAGAGTTTGTGCGGAAGTCTTTGTCTTTAATTCTTGAGCTTTCATGATTCTTGGTTTTGGTATAATTAAATAGACTAGTTAAGCGTATTTTGATAGTCGGGTTATGTCGAAAATGTCATTTTCATAGGTTTTGGGTTGACCTTGTTTGACCAAAAAGTTTGACTTGACCATAGCGAGTCGAGAAAGTCAAACTACGAACGTTTTACGGCAGAAAGTTTGACTTGGTATTATGGCATGTTATTGGTGGCGCCAAACGAAGTTCATGTCGGATTGGCGGTTGTGGAAAGGACAATACCCCATCCGTTTTGCTAGGTGGATCGTCGCATAACTCTTAATAACGAACGTTTTACGGCCGAATCAAGTTTGGTTAGATTTGGGGTAAAAAGTCAACTACAAACTTTGACTTTTGAAAGTCAAACTTTACGTTAAACTTTTTGGATAAAGTTTAATGGCAAGGGTTAATAATGTTAGTTAATTTTTGGAACGATAATTATGATGTTTCGGATAATTTATATAATCCTTACTTTCGGTGACTTTCTAAAACGAAAACTTTATGGAAATGAGTGGTAATCATTGTTTAAGTGCGTCATAGGTGAAATGTTTGCGTCGCATTTGAAAGATTTTTAGTATATTGATGTAGTATTTAATTATATATTATTATATTTATTTATATATTACCTATATATTATATATATTATATATATATATATATGCTAGTATTGCAATATATGATTTAATATACTTTTAGTCACGTACCGCTATATATGTATTATATAGGTCGCGGTTAGACGTGAAGTTACTTGCGCTTGATTGATTTGGATCTTTTGACTTTAAGGTGAGTTATTTAGGCCCTCGAATTTAAATCTTTTAATACGTTTTAAAAACCCGCGAGGGGGTGTGCATGGTTTATTTTATTAAAATCGAACACTTAAGATTTTATGGTATCCTAGACCCGATTACGGGATTGTTTCCGTTAAGTTTGCTATTGTCGAGAGGTCCCTTATTTCTTGAAACTGTTAGTTACACTTGCGAGGTGAACGGCTAATGATTTAAATTGATTCTATTAGGTTTGATAACCTGTCCGGGTCTGAAATCAGGATGGTGTGGGCCACTTGTAACAGACATTTTGTATTTAAGTACGTTAGTAGGTATATAACAATAATACCTTGTTTTGGGGTACACTAACATATGAAATACCATATGTACTATTAACGTTCGGTGTCATAAGCTTATTGTGTGAAAGAAAAGAAGTTGCTATACATTGCATTCGTTGTTTTGTTTTCCCGATAATTAATTATGTGTTCAAAGATTATTGCTTATTAATTATTTTAAACTCTTTGAACTTATCTCAACTTTGTTGTTGCGTTTTAATAACATGTTTTTTTTTTTAATCCCAGGTGGTAACCAAGTGAATGAAGGCAACGAATGCTGTGGAGTGTCGTGCGTAGATGGAATTTTGGGATAAACAATTGCCTTGTAAATGTTGTAATAGACGGTGGTTGTGATTCTGTGGGGACCTAAACGCATTTTAACTCTGATTAATAATGGAACACATGTATGTTATAAACGTCTCATTTGGGTCATTTTCAATTATCTTGGTGAATGGTGCCATTTAGTAACGCCTAATTGCTTAATTCCGCTGCACAATCCAATGTTAGATGGGGGTGTTACAGAGTGGTATCAAGAGCCTCAGGTTGTAGAGAACTAGGTCAAGTATTTTTTTTTAAACCTAAGCTATAACGCTTCTACACGCACGCCGAGACTCCTCGTTGCCATTGGTTACCTATAGAAAGAAAAGGTAAATTTATTTGATTGTTATGTATATGTATATTTACGTATGTGTTATATGTATAAATGGTTAAGTATGTATATATTTATGCATGTGTTGGATGCATAAAGTGTTATGTGTTGGTGCATTTATGCATGTGTTGTATGCATAGAATAGCATATGATCATATGATAACTATTATCATATATGTTTGAAATATAATTGAGATATATACTGAATGAGAATGTCACGAATCATGAATTTTTATTTGTTGCGCTTTTATGCGAATTGTTATTTTAATAATAGTGTTCCAATAATAAGGAATGATACGCTATTAAGTAAGTATGTTGTTATTCTCTAGGATTATCATGGTGGAATGTAATTCCTCACGATTATGTGGATGGTTGTAAACCGTTGTTGGCCGAAACAACAACGATGATGTTTTCCTGTTGTTCCCACGTTCTGTCTTAGTGATGAAGACGAGGACCCGGGATGAAGAAGAATTTGAGGAAGAAGAAGAACCCTAAGAAGAAGAAGATGATATGGAAGTTGAAATCGAGGAAGATGAGAATGAGCCTGAGTTGACATATCCTTACAAAGAGGTGGATCCTCTTAACCCTCCGCCACCTGTTTCTGAGTCTCGAACCTACTGAGGATGCGATGAGGTTGAGAAACCCGATTGAGACATCAAGGATTGAGACTGTTCCTGTAGCGTCCATCAAGGGTAGGGGAATCATCTACCGCTACTTTTCTTCATGAGGATAGTGATGGTCTATTGCATGGTCTCATGAGGAGGGACATTGTTGGGATTAAAAGCTTCTTAATGTTGTTTGGAAGTTAAGACTGCTCAGGTGTGTGTTAGTATTGCTAAGCATAAATTAATGCTATTAGTAATCTTTATGAAAAATATGCTAAGTAGTTAGTACTGCTAGTTACTACTTCTAGTATAAGTTACTACTGCTAGTGTATATTTGTGTTGTTAGTTACTACTGTTAGTAAAGATAGTACTGCTAGAGTAAAGTTAGTGCTACTAGTATAATTAGTACTGCTGATGAAGATATGAAGAAATATCTAAGTAGTTAATGTGGCTTTGTACTCAGTTAATGTGTTGGTACAAAGTTACAAACTGCTTGTTCCAAAGTAGTGCTTGCTGTACAAAGTTACAACTGTCTGAACAGAGTTACAACGCTAATGGAAATTAAAGATTGATTAAAGTTAAAGATTGCTTATGTGATATGTATTGAGATATTTTTGTTAAAAGTTACGTATAAGTTATTTGTTTAGAAGATCCTGTTTAAACTTAGGAAAATATTGTAAGCAGGTTAGGACTTCTTGGTGTATAAAAGGAGGTCCTAAGGCAAAGAGAAATGATATCTTTTCTTGTTCTGTCATTCTATTCGTTAAGCTTCACAGGTTTTTGTTACTCTACACCATTTAAGAGTTGTTCGTATTATATTGAGGCTGGAATAGTTTTGATAAACTATTTTGGTATTAATATTTTCATTATTGTTTCATTGAAATTCTTTCTTAGTTTCATTGACTAGATTTCGAATAGTTCTTTGATATTCACAATCAAAGTCTTCTAACTTAGTTGTTTTGAAGTTATTCAATACAAACCCTTCAGCCTTATACATGCTAAGCAAATCTATTCTATTAGGATTCAACATGTGGTTCAGAGCTTTGTAGAATAGCTCTTGAATAAGGAAAGAAACTTTATAAACACAAGATTTACTTTTTCAAGAACATATGGTTATCAAAACTACTCAAAACGATCTTAGCTCACCCATTACTCTTAAAAAATGGTGAGTCTGATCTCTGGAAGAGAGGATGGATGCGAAGTACCTACTGGTTGTCATTGATTACACCCTCTATAAGGAGATCTAGGGGAAAATGGTTTTTTTATAATGCTCCATAGTAACAAAGATGTTGATGGTAAGGAGACTTGTTTCCCTTCCTACAAGTGTTGAAGAGAAGGCACAAAGAAGGGCAGAGTTGAATGCAAGAAGCACTTTGTTGATGGCCTTCCCTAATGAGCATTAATTTAAAGTTTAACTCATATAAGAAAGCTAAGACACTAATGCAGGCTATTGAGAACAGATTTGGAGGTAATACTGCTATAAAGAAAAATCAGAAATAAAATATTCTAATGCTAGCATAGCAGTATGAAATACTTGCTGCTCCTGCACAGAATGATTGAGAGCAAACCTATAAAAAGGCTCAATAAGTAATTAGTCAACTAGAGATGCATGGTGAAGTTATCCCTCAAGAAGACATCAATCGAAAGTTCTTAAGAAGTTTGTCACAAGAATAGACTATGCGTACTATTGTGTGGAGGAACAAACCAGAGATTGAGACGTTGAGTTTGGATGACCTCTTCAACAACCTGAAGGCTTATGAATCAGAGGTCAAGGGGACATCTAGCTCAACCACAAACTCACACAATGTAGCCTTTCTGTCCTCTAGCAGCACTAACAGTGCAACTAGAGTAGTTAATACTACTCAGGGTTTTAATACTGCTAGCTCTCAGGGTGCTGCTGATAGCTCAACAAGTGTTGAAAATTTTAGTGATGCTATGATTTATTCCTTCTTTGCTAGCTAACCAAGTACTTCACAGCTAGATAATGAAGATCTATAACAAATCAATCCTGATGATCTAGAAGAGATAGATTGACGGTAGTAAACATTGCTATGCTGACTATGAGGGCAAGAAGATTCTGAAGAATATGGAAGGATGCTGGCATGGCCTAACAAAGAAAGATTGGGGTTTGACAAGTCCCAAGGTGGTGTGTTTAAACATTCCACAAGAAAATGGACACTTTGCATGGGTGTGCAAGGCTCCCAGGAATCAAGATAGCAAGAACAAGGAGCCTACAAGAAGGACTGTGCCAGTTGAGGAAACTACTTCAAATTCCTTAGTGTCTCAGTGTGATGGCTTTGGCTATGATTGGAGTGACCAAGCAGAAGAAGGTCTAACCAATTTTGCTTTCATGGCTTATTCTTCAACAAGTTCAAGTTCTTCTACAAACTCTAAGGTATCTAATAACTCAAATTGTTGTTCATTATGTTTAGAATGTGTAAAAGATCTAAAAGAACAAAATGAACAATTAGTTAAAGACTTAAGAACAGCTAGGATAAGTGTTGTCTCTTATAAAACAGGTTTAGAATCTGTAGAAGCTAGACTGTTAGTCTTTAAGAAAAATGAGTATGTGTATGAGGAAGATATAAAACTCTTAAAACGTGAAATCTATTTAAGAGATTTAGATATTACAGAGCTTAAAAGAAAGTTAGAGGTGGCTACAAAAGAAAAAGATGAGGTTTAACTTACAGTACAAAAATTTGAAAATTCATCAAAAAGCCTAAGCTTAACTTCTCGATAGTTGATATTGGATAGTGTTAAAACAGGATTAGGGTATAATGTTGTCCCACCTCCTTATACTGGGAATTTTATGCCACCAAAATTTAATTTAGTTTATCCTAGTCTAGATGATTTTGTTGATGTGAATGAGTCTGTTAGTGAGTCTATAGTTAAAAAGCCTACCGTTGAGACTAATGAACCTAAGACTGCTAGGAAAGAAAATAGATCCCTAATTATTGAGGAATGGGTATCTGATAGTGATGAAGAAAATATGCCTAAAGATAAAACAGTTGTGATTGTTTAATAAACTAGTTTTGCTAAGTTAAAGTTTTGTTAAGGTCTACTAAGCAAAGTATTAAAATCTCCTAGGAAAACATTAGTTGATAAAAATAGGCAAAACTCACCTAGTCCTAGAGGAAACAAGAGAAACCGGAACCAACAGATGTCTCAAAAATTAGGGAGTAATTTTGAGATGTTCAACAAAGCTTGTCATGTGTGGTAGTTTTGTTCATTTGGTTTGATTGACTTGCAAATAACTGGTTATAATAATGGAAGATTGCAAAACAGTTTGGACCAATGCTCAAAATATGAACAAACAGAATTTCTCTAAATTAACTCACCCCAGTCCAAAAAGGAACATGATTCCAAGAACAGTCTTAACTAAGTCTGGCCCAAATACTACTAAACCAGTTAATAATGTTCAACATGGTGAATAATGCAGGACCCATGAAAATAATGTTTATTTTAATGCGTTTTCAAAATGCTAGTATAAGCCTTTAACAAATAACAGCAGCTTAATAACTTGTAATTTCACTTAAAAATGTTTAATTATTTTAAGGGAACAAGAGTTAATAACTACTTGACCAAAGCAGTTCTTAGTGCTGTTAAAGGAAACAAGGGAAATGTTGTTAAGGCCTCAGCATGTTGGGTTTGGATACCAAAGCACAAAGTTTTAGACCATGTCTCCATAAACAATGGTGCATCAATGTCCTTTAAAAGATTTGACTATATTGATGCACAAGGCAGATCCAAGTCAATAATGGCTTGGGTCCCCAAAAGAAACTAATTTTCCTACCATTATGTGCAGGGCAATCCACATCAAGATTTTAAGGATTATAAGAAAGTGATATTGAAGTGGATGCTCTAGGGCCACTTGACGTAGGAAAAATAAAATCCTATCTTACAGATTATGAAGAAATTGATAGAGGATTTGTTGCTTTGGAGGTCAACACCCCAATAAAGGAGGGGGAAAATTACTGGGAAATGTAAAATAAGAACTGGTAAATTAGATTTTAAAGATGTAATTATTTTGTTAAAAAAAGAAGGAAACTAAAGTTTAACCTCTTCAGTGTCTCACAAATTGTTGTGACAAGATGTATAGTGTTCTTTTTCTGATACTGGAATGTGGTTGTTCTGTCTCCAGACTTTTATGTTAACTAATTTGAAAGTATTGTTTTGCTTAAGTTCCTATGAAAGGATAACATGTACAGTGTTTGATTAAAAAAATGTTATTTTCCCAGGAGGTCCTCACTTGTCTTTTGCAAAGCCACGCAGATGATATCTTATCTTTGGCATAGGAAGCTTGGATATGTAAATTTCAAAACAATGAATAAACTAGTAAGGGGAAACCTTGTAAGAGGTTTACCTTCAAAACTTTTTGAAACTAATCAAAGTGTGTTGCTTGTCAGAAGGAAAGCAAAACAGAGCATCTTGGTGGCCCCCCCCCCCCCACCCCCCCGCGGTGTGTGGGGCAAGGTGGGTGTAAGACCAAAACAGTCAGGTCAATAGCAACCATTACTAATGTTGCATTGGGATTTTGTTTAGCCCTACATTTGTAAAGAGTTTTAATAAAAAAAGATGTAGTGCCTAGTTGTCAAAGATGATTTTAGTTGGTTTAGTTGGTTTTCTTTTTATTCACTAGTATTGAAACTAGTAAAATCCATATAAACATTTAATTATCAGCCATAGAAAATCTAATAGACCTTAGGGTGGAATAGTGATTAGATGTGCTAATGAGACTGAATTTAAGAATTTAGGGGTCTTGGATTCTGTTATCGTGAATTGAAGGGTATTAAGAGGGAATTTAGTTGTTGCTAGGTCTTCACATCCAAAAGGAGTAGCTATAAAAAGGGAAAAATACCGGCAATAATTGTGGCTGCTAGGTACTTTATGCTAAGCGGTTGATTTATAATTTCCCAACTACTTTCTGGGCTGATAAGCAGTGTATAATATTGATTGTTATGTCACTTTGATAAAATAGGGTGTTAGTTATCAAGCCTCATAACAAGACCCCTTATGAACGTTTTCTAGGTAGAAAACCTGCCTTAAGCTTCATAAGACCATTTGGGTGTCCTGTTACAATCCTTAATACAATAGATCACCTAGGTAAATTTGATGGAAAGGCTGATGAAGGGTTCTTTGTAGGATACTCTACCAATAGCAAATCATTCAGAGTATTCAACAGTAGTACTAGGATAGTAGAAGAGAACCTGCATGTTCAATTTAGTGAGAATACACCTTATATTGTAGGAAGTAGACCAAATTGGCTTTTTTAATACAGATTCACTGACAAAGTCTATAAACTATAAGCCAGTTGTTGCAGGAAATCAGTCTAATGGTAATGCAGGTACAAAAGCATGTGATGATGCAGGTAAAGCTAGAATGGAGACAGTACCTAGAAAAGATTACATTTTGCTACCAATGTGGCCTGCTGATCCACTATTCTCTCAGAATTCAAAGGATTCTCCTGATGCTGGATTCAAACCATCAGGGGAGGAGGAAAAGAAGGATGATGAAGATCAAAGGAATGAAAGTGGAAATCCAACTGAAGGGAAGGATAGTAAGGTTCCAAGTACAGAGGAGCCAAGAATTAATCAAGAGAAGGATGATAATATTAACATCACTAACAATATTAATGTTGTTAGTTCAACTGTTAATGCTGCTAGAATAGAAGTTAATGCTATTTATTCAAAAACAAGCATTGAACTTCTAAATGATCCAAATATGCCTGAATTGGAAGATATTGTTTATTCAGATGATGATGAAGATGTTGGTGCAAAAGCTGACATGAACAATTTAGATGCATTTATGCCTGTCAGTCATATTCTAACTGCAAGAATACAAAAAGATCATCCAGTTGAACAAATTATTGGAGACTTGCATTCAGCACCTCAAACAAGAATAATGATAAAAAATTTGGAAGAACATGGTTTGTTTAGTTCAGTTTAGCAAAGAATAAACCATAAAGACTTTTCAAACTGCTTGTTTGCTTGCTTTTTATCACAAGAAGAACCCAAAAAGGTAATTCTTGCATTGAAGGATCTAAGCTAGATAGAAGCTATGTAGGATGAGCTACTGCAATTCAAATTACAAAAGGTTTGGACCCTGGTGGATTTACCAAATGGCAAAAAGGCTATTGGGACTAAATAGGTTTACAGGAACAAGAAGGATGAAAGAGGTATTATGATTAAGAATAAAGCAAGATTGGTTGCACAAGGATACACTCAAGAAGAAGGAATAGACTATGATGAGTTTTTTGCTCTTGTTTCCAAAATTGAAGCAATTAGGCTATTCTTAGCATATGTCTCATTTAAGGACTTTATGGTGTACCAGATGGATGTCAAGAGTGCTTTTCTTTATGGAAAGATTGAAGAGGAAGTCTATGTTTGTAAAACACCAGGATTTGAAGATCCAGACTTCCTTGACACAGTATACAAAGTAGAAAAGGCACTTTATGGATTGCATCAAGCTCCTAGCGCTTGGTATGAAACCTTGTTAACCTATTTGTTGGACAGTGGGTTTTAGAGAGGAAAGATAGACAAGACTTTGTTTATTAGAAGGGTCAAAAGTGATATTTTGTTAGTTCAAGTGTATTTGGATATATCATTTTTCGTTCTACAAAAAGTCATTATGCATTGAGTTTGAGAAGATGATGCATAAGAAGTTTCAATTGAGCTCTATGGGTGAACTCACATTCTTCCTAGGACTTCAAGTAAAGCAAAAGGAAGATGGGATTTTTATAAGCCAAGACAAGTATGTGACTAAGATTTTGAAGAAATTTGGCTTTAGTGATGTCAAAACAACAAGCACACCTATGGAAACCCAAAAGCCTTTGCTCAAAGATGCAGGTGGTGAAGATGTAGATGAACACTTGTATAGATCCATGATTAGATCATTGATGTATCTAACTTCTTCAAGGCCTGATATTATGTTTGCATATGTGCTTGTGCAAGATTCGAAGTCCTAAAATTTCACATCTTCATGCTGTGAAAAGGATCTTTAGATACTTAAAAGGTCAACCTAAATTGGGCCTTTGGTATCCTAAGGATTCACCTTTTGATTTGGTAGCATATACTGACAATAATTATGTTAAAGCAAGTTTAGATAGGAAATCCACAATAGGAGGTTGTCAATTCCTAGGGTGCAGATTGATTTCATGGCAATGCAAGAAGCAGACTGTGGTTGCTAATTCCACAACTGAAGCTGAGTATATAGCTGCTTCTAATTGTTGTGGACAGGTGCCTTAGATCCAAAATCAATTGCTAGATTATGGATATAACTTTATGCGGACTAAGATTCATATTGATAATGAGAGTACTATCTGCATAGTTAAGAACCCTGTTTTTTACTCAAAGACAAAGCACATTGAGATTAGGCATCACATTATTAGAGATTCTTATGAGAAGAAGCTTATCCAAATTATCAAGATTCACACAGACCAGAATGTTGTAGATTTGCTCACAAAAGCATTTGATGTTAGTAGATTTCAATATCTGATTGCATGTATTAGAATGCTTAATCTCTGAAGTCTTGATTAATGGAAGGATGTTTGGAATGGAATAAAAAAGCTGCTAAGGATAAACTTGGAGTAAGTACTTGTAACTTAAAAGTTTTTGTTGTTAAGTATAATTAGTGCTGCTAGTTATACTTAATACTACTGAGTTAATATTGTTAGTTTTACTTACTACTGCTGGTATAATTAATACTGTGAGAATTGAGAGAAATCAAAAACAGACAGAGAGAATTTGTAAGTTAAAATATTAATTTGATAATGGCAATGCTGATTAGAAAGGAATTGGAGTTAATGCTGGTGATTCAAAGTTAATGCTGCTAGGTATAACTTACTACTGCTGGTTGTAAGTTAATGCTGTTAGGCTTAATTTACTACTGAGTTACCACTGTTGGGTTACTTACTACTACCAGTTGAAAAGTTAATGCTGCTAGGCATAACTTACTACTGCTGGTGAACGTTAATGCTATTGAGGGTATTTTCATAAATACTTCGATTAAGGGTTTCAATCACTCATTCAATCGATTTTAATATTTCATATACTCTCTAATCATAAACCCTAACTCAATTTCATCATTCTTCATCAAAACCCAACACAATGTCAGATCAAAAGTTTGTTGATACTCATAACTTAGTTGCATTTTTGGAGAAACCTACTGAAAGTGAAGTGTTTGAGGAGATAGTTGATTTTCTGAATGCAAACCCTATCAAATATGCTTTAACCGTCAATCCTACAATCTATTGTTCATGTATAAAACAGTTCTGGGATACTGTTAAAGAAAAAACAGTTAATGGGAAAGTACAATTACAAGCCCTAGTGGATAAGAAGAAGGTGATTATAACTGAATCCACAATAAGGAAATATCTTCAACTGGAAGATGCTAATGGTGTTGATTGTCTGCCAAATGCTGTAATTTTTGAGCAACTTGCTTTAATAGGGTATGAAAAACCTTCTTAGAAACTTACATTCTACAAAGCTTTCTTTTCTCCTCAATGGAAGTTTTTAATTCATACAATTTTGCAATGCCTAAGTGATAAGATTACTGCATGGAACGAATTTAGTAGCACTATGGCCTCTGTAATAATTTGCTTAGCCACAAACCAAAAATTTAACTTTTCTAAGTATATTTTTGATAATATGGTGAAGAATGTGGATAGTATGGTACAATTCAGGATGTATCCAAGATTCGTACAAGTATTTATGAATAAACAAGTTGGGGATATGTCACATCATAAAAGAATTTATGTTACCCCCTCTCATACTAAGAAGATATTTAGGAACATGAAGAGGGAAGGGAAAGGTTTTTCTAGAAGAGTTACCCCTTTATTTCAAACTATGATGGTTCAAGCTCATGAAGAAATAGGTGAAGGTTTAGAAATACCAACTGATCCCCATCACACACCTACCATTACTCAGCCATCATCATCCTAACCTGAGAGGAAGAAAAAATCTAGGAAGTCTAAGAAAAAGAACACTGAGGTTCCTCAGCCTAGTGGTTCTATTGATAATGTACCAGATGAAAATATACCTACAACTTCCAATGATCCACTGCTCAGTGGTGATGATAGACTAAAACTTACTGAATTGATGTACTTATGTACCAACTTAAAAAAGAAGGTTCTTGATTTGAAGAAGGCCAAGACTGCTCAAGATAGTGAAATTGCTAGTTTAAAGAAGAAGTTCAAAAAGCTAGAGAGGAGGAATAAGTCAAGAACTTCAGGGCTCAAAAGCTTAAGGAAGGTTGGTTCAGCTAGAAGGGTAGAATCCTCTAATGAAGCTAGTTTGGGTAATCAGGAGGATGCATCCAAACATGGGAGGAAAATAGCTGTTATTGATGTTGATGTAGAGGTTACATTCATTGATGAGACTCAGGGGAGGAATGATGATAACCTAATGTTTGATACAGGTGTTTTAGATGAGCAGGAAGTTGAGGTTAAAAAGGTAGTTTGTATTGATGAAGTTACTACTAAAAGTGCTACAACAACAATTGTTGATGAATTAACCCTGGCTCAGACTTTAATAGAGGGGTTATGATTCAAGAGCCAAGCGAATCTATGCATCTCTTTATGTTGGTTAAGAAGAGATATCCCCTTACAACATCAATAATTACAAAGATGTTGAACAAGAAGCTTCAAACTGATCATCTGAATGAAATGTGTTATCAGCTTCTTAAGCTTATGACAAAACAGCTCAAGAATCCTAGAAGTGTTTGAAAGCATCCTCCTGGTGATGGTGAAGACTTTTAATGAAGAAACTTGATGATTTTAAAGATAAATATCAAGTTTAGGGGAGGATTGTTGGGATTAAAAGCCTCTTGATGCTATTTGGGAATTACTGCTGCTCTTATCAAAGTTAGTGATGCTCAAGAAGAAATGTTTGTGTTACTACTTCTAGCAAAAAGATTGTGAAAAATACGATAAGTAGTTAGTACTTCCAGTATAAACTTAGTACTGTTAGTGTAACTTAGAACTGCTAGTATATGTTAGTACTGCTAGAGTAAAGTTAGTACTACTAGAGTAAAGTTAGTACTGCTGGTGGAGAATGAAGAGAATATTCTAAGTAGTTACTACTGCTTGTACACAGTTAATGTTGCTGGTGTATAAGTTATTGCTGCTAGTGTTCAGAGTTAATGCTGTTGGTATAAAGTTACAACTGCTGACAGAGTTACAACTGCTGACAGAGTTACAACTCCTAATGGATAAAGATTTATTGAAGATAAAGATTGCTCGTATATGTATAAAATATTTTTGTAAAAGATACGTATAAGTTATTTATTTAGAAGATCATGATGACTTAGGAAAGTATTGTAAGCCAGCTAGGACTCCTTGGTGTATAAAAGGAGGTCCTGAGGCATAGAGATTGATATCATCTTTTCATTGTTATGTCAATCTATTCGTAGCTTCAAGGTTTTGTAACCCTAACACTATTAAGAGTGTTCGTATTATATTGAGGCTGAAAGTTTGGTAAACTATTTTGTATTGATCTTATTCATTACTGTTTCATTAAAATTCTTCTTAGTATCATTGACTAGATTCCGCATAGTCTTTGATATTCATAATCAAAGTTTCTATCATATTTGTTTTGGATTTATTCAATACAACTTAGGCTTATACAAGCTAAGTAAGATCTATTCTATTGGGATTAACAAACATGATACTAGTTAACTAGATCGAGCAATTGCATCATTAGTCCCCAATTATACATAGCCTGATCAACTATGTCTAATTTGGGAAGGATCATACAATTCTGGGAGTAGTTACCTTTAGATTATGTTTAACTCGACCTTTCACTTAAATCCCTGAAAAGCATAACTATGGTGCATGTGCATTACATACTATAGACATTCATATTTCCACTATTAGGAACCAAGTATGCCTTTATTTTTATCATGCTTCTGCCTTATTATATTACACTATGAATCTGAGTATACTTTTCTTGCGGTCACTTTCCAGTCAAATTATGTCACACTCATCATCTTCCCACACCGGTTATAATTATAACACCTCGTGTTTTAGGTCATTGTACGACATTATGAAATTCACTATTTATTTTTAGGGTTTTACGCGTTTGCTTTAAATCATAACCGTTAAGTGAAATC